>CAICTM010000670.1:0-53643 GCA_903772945.1 Seminavis robusta
CTTCTTCTTGTCGCTCGCAACGCGTACCGTTCGAACGTTGCGATCGTTGAGCTGATAAGCTACCACGCCTGATAAGCCGAAAAAGGCTGATGGTGGTGATAAAGAGGTTGCTATAGAGTTGTGTGTGTGTTTACTACTTGGTTGTTGTGGTTGTGGTTGATTTTAGTAATCTGGTAACTGGATAGTCATAAATCGCTACCACAGGTCATTTTCGGAATTGCAAAAGGAACAGAGCAAAAGGACATTGGCTGGTCATCTCCAATCTCCAGTAACAAAACTCTCGCTTCAAGCTCTGCGCCCGAATCGAATCGAATCATGACATTGTAGAACTAGTACCAATACCTTGCTAGCGGTTGTCATACCGGTACGGTAGTATCACCAGCTGAACCAGCTCAAATCCTCGTTTCTTTTTGTCTGGTATTCAAGACATCAAGACACTCGTAGCTCGTACTAGTAGGATAATCTATAAACGATGAGACGATCCTCATTAGACTATCAAGAGTCCAGTCCCTTTGTGGTATTCTTTGGAACACACCTCTGCCCGCCCTACTACCCTCCCTTCTATTCTTCCTACAGTATCCCATCGATCGGCCGAGGTGCAATCAAGATCACCTGGAAGCTGGCTGGAAATGGACAAAAGGTAATTGCTCGTTCCTGATGATGATTGAATACCCAGTTCTTTGGTTTTTGCTTGGAGTGGTAGCACAGTAACACTATAGCCAGTCAGTGAGTCATCAGCCAGCCATTGACAAAGATTTGGCTGAAGATTTTTCACTACTGTTGTGCGTGGCTGTCGACTGTAAGCTTACTAGCTAGCAACAAGAGAGCCAAGACAAGAAACAGGCAGATTGTATGCAGGCCCATGCTTCCTCTTTGCTTCGGGCCGGAAAGTGGTTGCCCTTCTATAGTAAGCAATGCTGCAAGGGACGGAATACATACATCATGTTTTGCGACCGACCTGCCTTGGGGCTGGCCAGACCACCTTTGATTTGAGGTAGATGAGACAAGAGTTTATTCAATGTCTTTCACTCTACTATCATAGATAAGCCCACTACCAGGTAGTAGCCCACCCTGGTAAAAAATCTGTCTTCCAGCTTCCAGCCTCTACGACGAATCTTAGAATTATTCGAACAGCCAGTCGAATGATGAATCGAATTGAATGATTCATTTCGAATCGAATGAATCTTCGTCGGTTCAAAGATTCGAATTCGGATGTCTCTGAAGTTCGCTTCATTCGAATATTCGACTTCTTCATGTTCTCTGGCAGATGGCACATGTCTTTCCTTGACAGCTGTTCGGGCCTGCTCTACAGAAATCGAAAATCAACTGCAAATCGGCAAGACCGCCTTCATCAGCAACAAGCCATCACCGCATCACCTTGGTCAAGAGACCTTGTGTGTTCACTCCTGCCCTGGCTGATGTTTTTTGCTTGATGGATGTGTGCTTGTTGATCGATCATTGAGAAGGCAACAGACATCATTTTTAAAAAGCAGATCCAAAGCACCCGCAAGAAGACGAGCAAAAGAAACAATCGTAGAGAGCAAAGAGAGCAGAAACAAGAAGAGATCCGTTGAGTTCTTTATTGGCTTTTTTTGGTGACACCAGACCGTACCGACGGCAATAGCACAACCATGTTTGTACCAATCTTGGACGACGAGGAAGAAGAAGAGCTGCACCACCAACAGCCGCAGCGAGAGTTTCGTCCGGCATTTGGCACGATGATGGCTCGAGTGGTGAAGATCAACAACATTGTGTTGCTGCTGAGTCTCGGTGTGGCAACCTTTTGTCAGTATAGTACACTGGAACCGGAGTATGTCAACGCGCTCATGTGGGCCAAACAAGCATCACAAGATGGAGCATCGCTGCTCTCGACACAATCCATGATTCTGCGGACACTGCAATCGTTTCTGTCGGTGCTGTTATTGACATTCCTCCGAACCGTAGTCTTTGCACGGCAACACCAAGACGAGGCGTCGACGTTTCACGCTGTCTTATCCGACCTGCTCTTTCACATTCAATGTCGATTGGTGATTGGATTCTTGGCATGTTTCACCACGCCGTGGATTCCCTTTGATTTGATGGAGACGGCCGTCGTCTGCATCTCGCTTTCGACGCAAATCACAAAATTGGCCGTTCTGCAATAGGAAGAAAACCCAAACAACAAACCATGCCATGGAACATTGCTACAACATTTGTAGCATCAGTGATGGGGGTGCAGACAGGAATGCCAAAAACACGACAAGTAAAAATCAGATGGGGAATTCATCACTACCGGAAGCCAGGAATCGCGCCAACAGAGTCTCCTGACTGGTTAACCAGGATGCAAGTAGTGAAGAAGCAGTGAACGAACGAACGAACACAAGGGTTGGGAATGCCTTCCTATCGCGTGAAGCAATCGAACCAATCGAGCAAGCAATCATTTCTCTGGAGCCGTGGTGCCTGTACTAGCCAAGACCTTAGAACCACTCATAAACGTAATTCTTAATAACAGTCATACTTTTTTGAAACGGAGACAGAGACAACAAACTATTAGAATATTGAGTCTTTGCTGCCTTCCTCTGCACGGTCCGATAGTGGCAAAACGTACCATACATGTTCGTGAAGCTGTTTGCTGGATTGATTTAACGTGTGGAAGGCGTTGATGCATGCCAACCGCAAAACAAACACTGAAACGACCCTCGCTTACGGCGCCACTCATGCAGTGCCAGCAAACTATTAATAGATAAGGAACGTGAGAAGGTCACACACAAGAACAGGCATTATTCAGAGCTAGTATAATAATATCAAGGTTGACCGTGCCCGACAATTCTATCTAACTCCAGCCAGCTCCTTGCTTCGCTAACTCTTTCCCATAACAACAAATCCTGTTTTTACGGAAGTAACTGCTAGCTAGAATAGTATATCCATCACGCTCTTCTTCTATTCTTGGCCCTATCCTCTCATGGCATCTACCGTACGGTACTAACGGTAGCTAGAAGATGTCTGGGAACCAAAATCCAGAGCTACCGGTACAGCAGAAGCCCAACACCAGCCTTACTCGTACCGAATGAGTTCAAACATGTCATGTTCCTTCTCATTCCTCTGCATCCTCAATACCGGTATAATCCAAGCAAGACAAAGGATGCTTCATTGGGATCCAGAGTAGAAATTGCCAATTGCCTGTAGCTCTCGCGGGTAGCTTGACTTTTTAAAATAATAGTTTGCTTTCTGTTATCTGAACCAAGTGTTGATGCTGACACTGGTTTCGACAGTGGCAACATGATGATACCATTTCTTGGGAATGTAAATGGCATCCCCTGCATTCAGAGTGGAATGCTGCACTTGCAGATTGCTGTTGTGGTTTTCGTCGTCAAGACTTGAGGGATCCCACGACGACGTATTGGGTTGGTTACCGGGTGGCACGGGACTCGTGGGAGGACACAGAAGGAATTGTTTGGTGCCCACAAATTGCAACAGCAGATTATCGAGAGGATCGAAATGCAATGGTGACACACATCCATGTGGTCCCATCCAAATCATGGTACTGTACAGTGACTGTTGTTCTCCCAGTGTCTTTGTGAGAGATGGAATGTCAATAAAGGGATGAATTTCGTCAAATAAATCATTTTGTGCCATGTAAATCAAGTCGGTAAATTGTGGAAGTTCTTCTGCTTGTGATTGTGATGGTGTCCGCCCAAATCGATCTTCAAAGTACTGCAAGTATTCCAGAAACTCTCGAAAGGGAACATCCACCGTTTGACTCTTTTCCGAAGCGTAGTTGCCTCCCAGTTCGACATGACAATCGGTAGACTCGTCCACGGTTCGTTGCCAAAAGTCCCAATTTGGAAGCAATTCCGTCATGGCACGTTGGTTGGTGGCATTATTCGACAAGAGATCTCGCAGCACCAGTGGTTCTTGGCGTTCAAAGTACGGACGAACGGTATCTGTAATGGTGTCATCTGTATCCTCTTTCGTCACTCTGTATTCAGCCAATGCTTCACCATGTTTGGATGAAGTAGTAGAATAGTAATGTCGTAGATATCTCTGCACTTGTAGTAGCACTCGTCTCCTCACCAGTGTTGATCTCATGGTCTTCTCTCCTTCCTTCCCAATGATCTTTGATTTTGTGTGGATGGATGATCGGAGGGAGAGCCAAAGATATCGGGATTGACATTCGTGACTGCATGAGTCCCCAGGCACGAGACCGTCAAATCCGAAACAAAAAGACTGTGACTTCGAATTCTCTTCGCTCTTTTTTTCACGACTTCTGACCTTTGCCCCTCTCTCCTTCTTCTGATCTCACAAGCAAAGGTTGGAGCGCACAACTCTTTCTCAACCTTGCAACAACACCCCATCCACCATGATGACGGGACGACGCCTCGTCTTGGGGCTCCTCGCAACGTTGCTGTTGTTGGCCACCACCACCGAGGCCATTTACCCGGTCGGTCATTGGGACCATTGTACGGAGATTACCAGTTCGGAACAACTCGATACACTCATCGATTCCACACTCGAAGCCGGTCAAACACTCTTTGTACGTTGGGTCGCATCGCCTCAATGAGGATGATGACGCAAACAGGCGCCGGCGTGGAATCATGTCACCAAGGCGTTTGCGGGGAACAACAATGTTCGATTTGCCGACATTAATCTTAGGGAAACACCCATTCGGGGACCACCCTACAATCCCGGACAGGGAGGATGGCCCACCATTCGGTATTTCAACAATGCCACTGGCAAAGAAGGAGCACCCTATCAGAAAAAGATGGCCGATCTACCCATGTGTAAGGAATTGGGTGATTTTGATAGAATGACGGCGTATATCGAGGAGGCTGGCAATACCAAGCTGGAAGAAGGAGAAGACAGTGATGACAGCGAGAGTGAAAGTAGTGAGGATACTGCTGGAGACGAATTGTAAGCAGAGAAACGACAATACAGCCACTGGATTTGGAAGGATCATTCGATTGAATTCATTCGGAAGAAACCTCTCAAGGATTTTCATTTGGTGCAGTACTGTACTGCTTGGGTTTCCTCTTGTAGAATGACATTGTGAGAGACTTTCATTTCAATGGAAGGACTGTCATGATTGAAGAACAATATGAGAATGCCAAATCTGGGTTTTGGAATGCGCGATGCACCCCCGCACAAAGCGCAAACCAAACTGGATAGCATCTCGTACAAGAGGGAATCGAGGAGTGTGTAGTGCCAAACGAAAATACTAGAGATTGGTTCTTACTTAGTTAGGTAGGCAGAATAAATACATTGTAGTGAAACAGGAAAGTTATAAGAATATTACAAATTGGAAAGTATTCGAAAGCTGGAGAATAGTAGAATATAGTAATAAGAAACAATGCAGCACATCACAGCAGCCAGCCAGCTGGCTAGGAGATTATCCTCTTGGCGTGCTTGTTGTTCCATGTGAATTGCTCCAACAGGGCAGGACCGTCTTTGCGTTTGGAAACGGACACTTGCGTCGGGAGGCTTCCCTTTGTTGGAACCCTACTACTAGTAGTACCACCATTCCGCATGAGAATGGACGGGTTCAAGGACAAAAAGTGGAAAATCACGTCCACGTCTTCCTTTTGACGAATCAACGTGTCCACCCACACCTTGCGATCGGCAAAATCACGCACCAACCGCTGCCTCTCCGCGCGGTTCAATCGCAAGTAATAGTCAATGTGAGGATTGGTCCAATCCAAACCTTGAAAGGTCAAAAACTTGAGACTCGTATTCACCTCCAGCATGTCGGTAAAGACCTTGGTAATGGCACGGCTGCTATCACTGTGCAATTCTCCTCCCCAAGCCCACACATCCAGGCATTGGAGGGTCGTATTGCAGTGATGCAGTGCCGCCGCAATCGGAATACCGTAGGCAGCCTGACCCAAATCCAAATTGATCACTTGCAGAGTCGTGTTGAATCGCAGCAACTCGGCAATGGCATAACCGGCTCGAGCGCCCAGTCCATGAGAACGAATGGTCAATTCTCGCAGAGACGACGTTCGGGTGCTATTCATGAGACACGCAGCCATGGATACAATGTGATCATCCGTCATTCCGGGCATGGTCTTCCACCAGAGCTTTTGCAGACTCGGCGATTTGCACAATTCTCCCAAGTACAGACCGGTGTTACCGGAAATGACAGTTTCACAAAACATGGCTTGCTGCAGCGTGGACATGGAGGAAATGGCTTGGACCAAGGGTTGCAGCGTCATTTTGGCTGGTTCGGGATGATTCTGCTGGATGGTTTCTTCGGTACGACACCGTACAAGATCAATGCTGGTCAAGCGAGGCAACTTTCGTAAGGATTGCGCCAAGGATTGCATATCCGCGCAGCGCAATGCGGCAGTAGGAGATGCCGATGTGAGAATGACATTGCCAAGTCTCAAGTGCAATAGATTCGGAGGGCAGTGCTGCAACGCCACCGTCATGGCCTGAACGGGCAAATATAAGCCACCAAATCGACCGTCACCCGAAACTTCCCATCGTTGGACCCGTGTCAACCCACTTAACGCTTGAAACACGGATAAAGATACGGCATCTGGTATCCTTCCAGCATTGCGAGACATGGCACCCTTGACAAAGACTGATTCCACCACAGTTGGAGGTGTCGTGATGAGACTGTCAATATACTTTAAAATATCTTCGGGACCTGTTCTGGCAATGTCATCCAGCATCAGATACAGGTGAGTGCCACGGAGATGAAAAGGACGATTAGAGGATACCCCGTCATTTCGCCAGGAAGGATGATGTTGGTTGGACATGGTACGGTAGCACTATCTATCAAGCTGCTAGTAGGTATTCTAGCTAGCGTAGCTCAAAACAATGCTAATGTTGGCACCTACTGAGTGTGCAATTGGTGCTACACCAGTATCTTGGTGAGGGCTTTACAATCGGAACAGCAGCAAGCTATTCGGACGATACAAAGATGGGTGAGCGAGGATAAGAACAGTCGTGTGCGGAAGCTTTTTGTTCTGTACATTCCCGACAGAACTTCGCCCTTCTTTCAAAAACGTCATTTGAGAGTCCAAAAAATCTGTGTGACACCGTCTCTGCAGACACAAGATACAAGATACCGATGTCCTTGGTGCCGCCATAGCGCCTGCATACACAGGAGAACATCAAAAAGAACAACACCAGGGATTCCAACGTGGTCCCCCACCGTAGTACTAACCTGGCCCGACGATGCTTAACTTCGCTGAGCAGACGGGAAGCGGTGCTGTCATCGTGGTATGGTCGTTCCTGTCAACGTATGTGTCACGGACAACTACAATACCAAACAAGCTGTGAAACTTGTCGCTTGACCATTTCATGGAAGCCCTCATCGAGAGACCCAAAAGAATGGCGACCGACAGTCTTGTTATGGTGTATCTTACGGTTTGTTCATCCCACTGCTTGCGTCTGTGATGGTTACAGGGAACGTATTCTTCTTGTACGGTAGCACATCTACGTGCTGGAGACCTTGAAAAGTGGACACGACGTGGATCTGTCCGAGTCCGCCATGTAGTCAGTCTACTGCACAATTTAGTCTCTTTTACGGAGCAATAGAAAGAAAGACATGCACGGCTTGTTTCCAACTGCAAACTACTTTAGCTCTACGCTGTACCGGTACTGTAGAACCTAGCTACTGGTAGTAGGTGAGATACCTCTAAAGAAAACAACAACCTTCGAGCCCTTCATCCAAGCAGTGCTTTGTGCCAAGATCTGGTCACTACGAGTTGGCATGCAGAGCGGGGAACAGTTTGCTCCACAGACCCTCGAGCAACACAGAAATCTCGTTTGTTCAGTCGCCAAAGACCATCTCTGGTCAATTCGGTAACGTCATTCCACAAAAACACATGCTGGATGAAAAAGACACAGCGATCATCGTCACATTTTCAAAGGATCCCGCACTACCTCTAGACTTCCACATTCTTTCTCCATTCTTCCTACAATTCCGTGTGATGAGTGGCCAGGAGTGTTTTGAGCAACCTCTTGCGAGTTTCTTTCCAATCCAAAAGATCTTGTTTCATGCTGCTTCCGTCCATTCCTTCCAGACGTTTCAATTGTGCAGCTTGCTCCTCCTTGGACTTGGCCTTGAATTTGGCCATGTACTTGGCCGATCGTTCATCGCATCCAGATCCGTCGGGGGCACACAAGGCAGTGTTACCCGCTTCTTCCACATAATCCAGCATATTGTCAAAATTGCCCAGTTCATCACACATGGACTTGTCCGTCTTTTTCTGATAAGGAGCTCCATCTTTGCCCGTCTCCTTGTTGAAATACCGAATGGTGGGCCATCCACCCTTGCCAGCATCGTAGGGTGGACCCGAAATGGGGGCTTCCGAAAGAGTAATGTCCGCAAAGCGAACTTGTTTGTTCCCACTTTCCGCAAACGCCTGAGACGAAACAAGAGCAAAGATTTCATCATGAGTTAGATGGCGGTATGATGATTTAGTCAAATTTCCAAACTGCTGGCACTCTATAGCATACCTTTGTGACTATTAGATAATGAGAAGAGACGAACAAAAACAGCAGACGATGAAGAAAATAGATTGAGAATTTCACAAGAAAGGGAATCATATACCGGTACAGACCACAATCTAGCTACTGATGTACCTTTGTTCCACGCAGGCGCTTGCTTTCGTCATCAGCCTCATCCAGGGCTGGCAATCCAACGCACAAACAGCGTGTCGTCTGTCTTGAGCGTATCGGCGACGACGGCCTCGAGATGACCTTTGTCTGTAATCTTTGTAACGTAATCAAAGTGACCGTCGGGATAGATCGCTTGCACAACATGGCCTCCTAAGAGGCTGCTGACTACTCCCAACACCAGCAGCAAGGCTGCACGGTGGCGAGGGCCGCCCCCACGATGTTTGCTCATCATGGGTTGCTTTTTTCCACGATTATGAAAGCTCGAAATGCAATTTGGCGTTTGGCGGAAGGAAAGGAAGTGCCAGAAGAGGTTGAGTCCAATGAATCGAATGAATTGAGAACAGCCACCCGGGCGACTTCATCACTTTGAAACCTAGAGCGAGAACATGATGATCCAGGGCCCATATCGCATGAGTTCGCTTCAGCTTTAGTCGAGGTACCTACCAGCACCCTTCGATGAATGCTGAAGAGGAACAGCCCAAAGAATCAGACACGAATCCTCTATGCTACAATGTATCTTCCGGTGTTCTATGGAAGCTACGGTACGGTCGTACCGTAGTATACAGCCGCAGAGGATACGGAAACAAAGTCGAGTAGAACGAGCACGATGAAATAAATGTTCCCTCGTTGGTTTCCCGGGGGGTAACAGGGGTCACCGCTCCTTCAACCACTCGCTGCAGCAAAAGGATTATGTGTTTCAAGGACCGTTGTTCAGCCTTGATGTGAACGAAAGTCGTTGAAGAGATGAAATCCAAGACGTCCACAAGGGAATTTTCGAAAGCTTACATTCCCGCGCGTTGCTTGACTGGAAAGGAGTGCCCCATTCGTCGACATTGGCGACTAAGAATACGAACGCGACGAAGAGGGTGCCATCACTATCATGTGAGCGAGCCATTGGCTGATCCGGGAGCCTCAGATTTGCATTGGTCATCGGTTGTCAGAGCGGAGTGGAGAATTCATATTGCCATACGACGTAACAGCAGTTTCTCGTTGGCATGGCTCTACGCAATCCGTTCTTTACAGAGACAACCCAAAACGTGGAAGAGGTGCGTCCTTGAACGCCCATCTGTTCCGACCGTACCGTACGGTACCGGTACCGGTACGACAGCTCCTGCCAGTGACAACGCTGCACTCCATTTCCAATGTGAAAGACACTATCCGGAGGTTTCACTTGCAAACTCGCGCTCTTTTAGATTGGACACATTAGATTCCTGAAGGACGACCAACACGGAGGCTTCGCTCCAAATTTGCATCCTGTCATCCCTACCGCCTACAAACTTCATGCAAGCTGAATGGTCACTCGCAAGTCTTCTTGGATTGCTGCAATACTGGTACCGTATCAGAGATGCTTCCATTCTTCTTCCCTTCAATGCACCGCTGCCAGTGCACAGTGTTTGCTTCGAATTGAATGAACAGCTAATCAATAGAATGCATGGGTGTCATCAAACCTCGGGCGCAGGAGCTCTACAGATAATTGGGACAATCGACTGAGTACTACATGACAACACTTCACGTACCGGTAACAGGTGTTAGTACCTGGTGGAGTATGATAATTGCGTGACTACTAACAGTGCTGTTTGCACAACGGCGTCCTGCTGGTAACGCCTTCACAGCAACACGCAACATGTACCAGGTATCGACTACAATCAACAACTTCCGTACTTCCGTCGTCTATAGATTCAACAGTACGACTGTACTACAACAGTTTCAAACACAGTTTAATATAGGGGAGCAGGGGAACCTTCAATTACAGTTTACAGTTCGTTTACCCAAACATCCAAATGTTTCAACTTTTACTTGATCGTGCTGTCCATTGTCCATGGTCACGCTTGCCGCTCTGTGCCGTACTACAGTATAATATCTGGGGGGGAGAATGGAGAATCCTAGGCAGTTCCAAACTAACGAAGGTAAACCATGACCAAATCCGTTGTTTTAACAGAATTAAACCATTAAACAGTGATAAACAGTGGTGATGACAATCGTAAACGCTTATAATACAGCGTTTCGTACCGTAGTGATGAAATCGACAACTTTTCCCTGAAACAGAGTTCAGCAGTGTTTTGCAGGTACTATTATAGTACTCGTACTGTAATAACAACAAAAGCACTTTTGGGCAGTGGATGTCATTTATTTTCTCCATCCCCCCGAAACTATTTTTGGTTTTCCGTGTTCAAGCCAGCATGTTTTCTTTCATCGCAGGGGTGAACCATACGGCTCCAGCTCCCTACTAGCTAGCAATGCTGACACCATACTCGATCTTGATTCAATAATGTACTTTTTCGCTCTAAAAGCCATCCTCGAGCTCGCACCGCTCCTCTCAGGCCTCCTCCCACAGTTTCAACACACAAATCATAATCAGGATCATCACAATCATACAACGCCCTCAGCCTACAAGACAAAAAGCAAGTCACACCATGTCACAAATCATGAGTACCAACAATGAATGCAACGAGCAGCAGCAGAAAGGAAAAGCCAATGGAGGAAAGTTCTCAGTTCCTGTTGACTTTCCAAACCATCCAGGTGGCCAGGACACCTTGAATGGCGCCCGTGGCCACACCCACAAAGAGTTTCTCTTTTTGACATCTCACATTGGATTGGACCTGGATGGGCGCATTGCCCAGGTAGCCAAGAGCAGAGGGATGGCTCTCCCTCAACGAGGAGAAGCCTACAATGAAATCCATGGGGCTCTCTGTCGTATCATCCAAGAGCACCCTGAACAAGTGACAATATATCGTGTTTGGTGTCTCTTCTTGACAGTCATGTTTCCTACAGGCATCATTGGCTTTACCGTAACAGGCAGTCGTTGGTGGGCAGCCATTTTGGGCTTTGTTCATGTGAGCTATAGTTTCAACATCTTTCACATGCGCCATCACAGTGGTGGCAAAGTCTATGGCATTGGCTGGTTGGACAAACTGACTGAGCCCATTTATGACTTTTTGGATCGCACCTATTGTTTTAGCATTGAGGGCTGGAGAAAACTCCACAATGAAAGTCATCATTTGGTCACCAATGATCCAACCAGTGATTACGACATCCTTTCGACAGTCGGGAAGGGATTCAGAATCCATCCTGATATTCCTTACCACCCACACCACCGGTTCCAACCATACTATCTGCCAATATTGCTGGCTCTGAATGGACTTACATTTTCCATTAGCAACGTGAAGAAACGTGGAGGACATCCAGTTTTCTGCATGATTTACTGGATCACTCTGTTCATTTTGCCAACCTATTTGCATGGATGGCATGCACTGAAGACAATGGTTGCCACCATAATGCTGTTTATTGGATTGCTGATTACGCATCTCTTTCAAATCTCTCATAATCACAGTGATCTGGCAGCATTTTCTGATATAAAGAAGAGGCCAGCTGTTGACTCCATGGGCCGTCCAAAGAACATTGATGATTTTATGCAGTTGCAAATGCTTGAATCCATGAGCTGGGGTGGGTATCTAAGCTGTCTCTTATTTGGTGGCATCAACTATCAAATTGAGCATCATTTGGCCCCATGTGTTCCCTCTCCCCTTTTATATCACTACCTGTCTCCCTTCCTGCGTGAAATGGCACAGCGCCGAGGGTGGAGCTATGTCTATGAACCTGACTTTGCAAGTGCAATGGCTTCGTATCATGAACACATTTACCAAATGAGCTTGCCCCCAAAGAAACTGGAATAGGTGTTGCTTGATGAAGCCGAGACCAGGAAACTTTGAATCAGGGACGACCACATGCAAGCAACAGTAGAGTTTCTCGTAAATAGTATATAAAGTACAGATATCGAATGTTCTGTTTTGGGTGGGTGGACAGCCAGTGCCCTATAATTGTGTCACGGTCGGATATTCACCGCAACACAAACACAGAAAACAACAATAACAAAAGATGAACCCCGGCCTCCAACCCCACAAACACAGTACAGACACTTGCATTTGTCTTCATATTATAAAAGTCAAAGACGCATAAGGGGTCTCCCAGCACGAGGAGCCACAGGTGGCCCACCCAGCGTAGCGGTAGCGGGAAATGTGATTCTTACATGATTCTAAATTGCTTGCTTTTGTACTCAGTAGGTACCAGGTACCTGTACTCGAGTATGATAGATCAAGTCCAAACAGCTGTCCTAAACTAAAGCTAGTAGGCTTTGCCCTCTGTTCCGGTCGACTACTGCCACAGTACAGGGCGCCCACCAACCATCCGAGTGTTGTGTGAGAGTTGGTGGCGGGAATGAGGAAAGATACAACATGCACGAATGAGTTTTAAAAACAGGACAGCACTGTGAAAAAATGAGCCAAGGTGCACCCCAAAACGCACGTGCGAGTAATAAGTGCAGAATTTTCATTTTTCTCACTGATGAAGGGTTTGACGCAGATCTGACACAACCCAAGAGAAAGACCAACCGTGGGAGGAGGGAGTGATGGCAAGGGGAGTGACTACGGGTACCTGTATTGCATTGCTGTGATTACGACGATAGTTTTTATTACCCGCCAACAATGTTGCGACGAAGTCCACAGAGCACACCCGAGAGGAAGCACTCTCCAGAGATTCCGGGTGGTATCAAGCCTCCATCTCCTCGAACCGACAGGGAAGGGTTTCGACGATCTGGGATTAGTTGTTGGCATCGATGGACTATTGGTCTGGCTTTTTTCATAGCGTCGTTGACCCTGCAACACTTTCTTTTGGCTCACAAACACGCCACGGAAGATCCTGGCTCGCTGAGGAATCTTGCGCTTCACAATAACTATTCCGTCAGCACTCCTCTACCCTCATCCTCCATGATCCCCGTAGAGACGACGGCTACCAACACTCGAGGGCCCTTATCTGGTCACAAACGCATTCATCCCATTCAATTTCAATACGACTTCAAAACCAACACGGGTCATCACATTCGACTCTTTCAAAACGAACTGGCAGCCGAACCATCGACTGAAATTTACCGAGCAAGTCGAGGAGACGACGATGATGTCGAGGACCAGAAGGATGCCGTCTGCGAGGCTATCAATCCCAACTACAGGCAGCTCTATCAAAACTGTGGAATCCTTCATGAAATTGATCCCATAGATGGAACTTTCATCAATTGTGGGGGAGCCAGATGTGCCTTTTACTTGCCCGATAAAACGGCAACCTCCCAACGAGTCGTCTTGAAGACTCAAAAGTAAGTAACAAACAATACCGACGCATTTGTTTTCCCTGTCGTACAACAGTTTGCCTGGATGGATCCATGAACTTTCATCTGACTCCAGTAATATTGTTTTGTACCTCTTTATCTTCTCATGATCTATCCTTAAAAACCAAACCAATCAACAATCATTGTATTGCACAACAACAATTATCATCCATCCATCAATCAACAGATACAAAAAGGACTGGAAACCCCGTCGATGGGAAAAGGCTCGAAAAGATGGTCTCATTATGGAACTGGCAACTCACTCCCAATTCGTTGCCAATGTCTATGGAACGTGCGGAACATCGCAACTGCTTGAATACGCTCCCCGCGGGGCTCTACACGATCACATCAAACTCTCGCGTCTGGCAATGCAGGACACCATGAAACCTGTGGACAAGCTCAAGATTTTGATTCACATTGCCTCGGCCATTACCGACCTGCACGATCCCAAGGTAGCTGCCGTTCATGGAGATATTTGTTGTCATCAATTCTTGTGGATGGATGGCTTTTACAGACTCAATGACTTTCACATGAGCAGCTTTATATTCCTCAACAAAACCAGCCATCAGACATGTCCTGGACGCAATTCCGTGGCCCAACACGAATACTTGTGGCGGGCACCGGAAGAAAGCGAAACCGATTTCAAGACGGTCAAGTTGGATCTGGAAAAGGTGGACGTATGGCAAATGGCGCAAACCATGTTTTATGTCTATACCAAACAATGGCTCTACGAAGGAATGCCCGAAAAGCAAGCCTACCAACTGTTTCACAATCGGACCCTCTCCAGCTTTCCATCCCATCTCAACACAGCCAATTCTGCCAATGCCGCCATGCAAGCTGCCATTCAATGGTGTTGGAACTTTCAAGCCGAGAAACGACCCACTGCACAGCAAGTACGAGATTACTTGTTGCAACAACTTTCCACCATTGTTGGTCGACCGATTGGACCCAGAGATCACAAGGAACTGGCAGTAGCGGTGCCGCCTCTGCCCAAGAATCATCGGTACACCGATTCCAGCATGGATGGTGCCAATCCAAAAAAGGGGAAAGAGAAGAAGCACATTCGGTATACCGAAGACTGATGAGATGGATGAATGAATGGCAAAGCGACAACAGTAGCTACACGACTGCCGCGCACAGGACAATGGCGTATAAAGTGCCGGTTTGGAAGCAGGTGTCTGACAACAGACAAGAGGCAGACCGTATTCGCAGGAGAGGCGGTTGTGTAGCAAGATGCAAGGGCGGCCACACTGGGTGGCTTGACAACAATGTAACACACACAACTCTGCTGAACTGAGGGCACGGCAGCTAACTAGTAGCATCAATGTATTCATTAGAGAAACGAACCTGCAGCATGTTTTCGGTTCACACCACTGAATCCGAATCTCGTGCAAAGTCTTGTCTGCCTTTGTTTAGTTTCTCTGGAAGCCGTACCGTAGCCTGCAGTCCACACACAACAAGCCATCTAAATTCAAACACTGTACACTAGTTTACGCCATGCATTCCTACAGAATCACGCAAACATGAAAGAGCCAATAAGTCATGAGGTGGTAGTGCGCATGCAATCTTTGGGCTGTCTTGGCATCAGCGGCAGTAGATGCAAAATCTCTGACACTTTGCTCTTGCCGTGGGTGGAGGTGGTCGTGGCACTGAACTGGTATGCATACTATGCATCTGCCTTTGTCTCTCGCTCATTAATGTAATGTAACGCTGGTGTGAAATGAAACGCAAAAAGACAACACACGTGTAGAAAAGAAAGGCCGTTGCCTGCTTGCTACAGTAGAACCAACCAGACAACCATTCGAATAGAGTCGAATCATTCATTCATTGTTCACACACAAATCAATCTGCTCTCGGTGGTGGCTGCTGCACCAAGGGAACATAACGAACACCCAACAATTCCGTGATTCGAAAATCATCTTGCGTGAAACCATCACCGAGTCGTTCCACCCGATACAGGTTTTGGACTCCACCTTCGGGTCCAACGGGGATGATCAAGACTCCTCCCACCTTTAACTGCTGGAGCAATGCTCGTGGGAATTCGGCTGCCGCGGCACCGACATGAATGGCATCAAAGGGACTGGCTTCGGGCAATCCTTTCCATCCATCCGAGACTTGCACCGACACAATGTCTTGATCCAGGAGGTCTTGGTCCGCCTTTTGCATGTTCCGCGTGGTCATGTCCACCAAATGTGGGTAAATGTCAATGCCGTAGACATGTCCCGTCTTGGTACTGTCTAGAATGCTGCCCTGTTGCTCTTGTGGTGCTACCCATCTGCCGAGGGCCGCCGTGAGGTATCCACTGCCACACCCCACGTCTAGAATCTTGACGGAATCGGTCTTGCTGGCTTTGAGGTAGGGGTATATTTCTTCCAGGACATGGGCGTGCATGTGAGGAGCGGAAATGGTCTGACCCAGTCCAATGGGTTGAGGACTGTCCATGTAGGGTGACGACTGTTGTTGGGCATTGTTGGGTGCGTAGTGCTGTCGATCGACTCGATTAAGCACCTCTTGTACCGAATCAGTTCGTACAATTTTGGCTTGCATCATGCGATCGACCAAATCGCGTTGATTGCGACCATGGCAATTCCAAGCTCTCATATTGTTGTTGTTGTCGTTGTCGTCTTTGTTGGTTCGTTCGGGTTCGTCTGGACTATCAGCATAGAATAGCTTGCTGCTATCTGTGTTTACTTTGGGACCTTCTTTGGGATTGACTGGAACAAAGGCAGCTCTGGATGATTTGCTATGGTTAAGCCTGTTGCTGCTGTTGTTACTATCCGGATTGGCAGCGTGGGTATCGTAGACTAACCAGAGGAGCACAGTGGTGGTTGCTAAAGAGATGGAAGCGACACGAGAAAGCGCCTTTCTCGTCATCGAATGATCGGGTGATACTGATGACAGGAAAACCGAAAGAGAACCAAGTGCTTCAGTAGAGGAATGGGACTGACCGGACGTTGAGGGTTGTCGAGTTGGTCCAATGTGATGATTGGTTGCTGTGCTGATTGGAGGATAATATACCCCTAACTAATGATCAATGCTGAAAAAGTTGAGAACCTTCTCTGGGTATTGAAACCACGACGACTTGACAAGAGCAATACTCTCCTCTCTGGAGCAATGGCAAGGATTGTAGCCTCTCAAAGATTTTTGATACGGCTTAGATAGAGTAGATCAAGAATAATGAGGTCTGGATCTTGAAAGATCCCCTACACGGTTCCAAAGCTCCACCGGTCCATGTCCCATGCCAAGAAGCGAAGGATAGCAGGGTGGCGATGGGTTGGGGTCACGAAACCTCGCAGGCTCCATCTTCGTACCTTCTCCCTAACTTAGCCCTATCTCTGATGATGATGGAACCAAATCGCTATCGCTGCCCTTGCTTGAGCAGCAAAAAAAAAATGGCGATCCACAATTCCACATCAAAACTGATAGAGCGCCATGGCTCTCTCTGCATGAGGAGCCCATCCCCAAGAAGCAAAAGCTGTCTGCCTCCACTGCTACACAAAAGTTGATGATGCCCTTTCCCAGTGTGAGAGTGCTCTTCTGGAAATGGAGAAGGAGGGCGACAAGGAACAGGCGAATACTAGCTAGGCTCGAGGCCATGGAAGCAATGGTGAAAGAGTTTAAGGACCGATATTCCTTGATGAGTCAAAATGATATTTGGATCAACGGCATTCTGCCCTTTCTGGGAATGGGATACTATCTCCTCCTTTCTAGTGTGAACAGACAAATGAAAAATCTTTACTTGACCTACTGCAAGATTGTGGAGAATCCTCCACAGGTCCGCTATTTATTTATCGTCATTTTGTGACCATGACCAAATTGAAGAGGCAAGCCCCACCCATGTACAATACTGTATTTTCCAGTGTGGCATCAGCAGAATATTGGAACAGCCAGTTTGTCCAAAATAATCACCGAGATCACCTCTTCTAGAAGCGAGTATGTGAATCGCTTGCCAAAATGGGAAATCTACAGTTGCTAAAATGGGCTCATGGAAACGCTTTTTCATGGGACCATAGTACATGCTCTGAAGCTGCAAGAAAGGGGCAATTATCTGCATTGAAATATGCATGCAGTAATGGCTGCCATTGGAACGAGCAAACATTTCGCCAAGCAGCAAAAAATGGTCATCTGAATGTTCTTCAATGGGCACATGAAAATCAGTGCCCTTGGGGTGAAGAGACGTGCATGGAGGCTGCTGCACATGGCCATTTAGATGTGCTTGAATATGCCCACCTACATGGTCTCCCATGCAACGAGCGAACGTACGGGGTTGCTGCTTCATTTGGGCATCTGCACATTCTGAAATGGCTACATGAAAATCAATGCCCCCATGATGAAGATACATGCATTTTGGCCGCCCGTGGTCATCTGGACGTACTGAAATGGGCCCATGAAAACGGCTCTCCATTGGATGCTTCTTGCTGCCGTGCTGCTGCTGGAGCAGGTCGTCTGGATATTTTGAAATGGTTGCATGAAAATCAGTGCCCCTGGAATGCATAGACATGCACTTCTGCTGCTGCAGGTGGGCATTTGGATGTTTTGAAATGTTGAAATGGGCTCGTGCCCATGGTTGTCCTTGGGATGCCAGAACAACTTCGCAGGCAAGAACCCATGGCAACTGGGAAATTCTGTATTGGTGTCTCCGAAATGGCTGTCCAGATGACAATGACAGCGATATCTCATACTAGCAATCGCAAAAGCTGGCTTGGTCACATTCGTTGTTGGGCTTTGATGTATCTCCTGTAGCAGCTTGTCTTGCAGTCCTTTGCCTATGGAGAATCTTCTCTGAAAGATCCCCTCCACGTGCAGCTCGGTGTCCCCAGAAGCCAAGGGGGAAGCAGGGTGACCATGCATGGGTTGAGGTCACGACAAGTATCTTCGTGAGGGACTTCGATCCCAAGCCCTAACGGTGAATCTTTTCTAGTGTGCCGCCACCACGAACGCGGGAAATTTTCATCATTGCAGCTGCTGCGTGTGCACTAGCTAGCTCCCATCCCGAGCATATGCTCATCCACAACACAATTGGGAAGTCCAAAGTTTCTGCAATTGTATCATTCTAGAAATGGAATTCACCCGTTGGGATTATATCGGTCGCGACCATGCCTTCTGCAAAGAATGCGGCTGCTATTTTATACAGTCATCGCAGGTCGACTTTTGTTCGTCATGCAGGGCTGAGATCGCATGGGAGCCTACTGATTGCGCCTTTCGTGCCCTCAGAACGGATGAACTTGTTTTGGAGGAAGGCTTTCAACCTGCCAACCCCAATGCCAACGTTTCCGTAGAGCAACATGTCCTCGACGGGAGTGTCATGGACACTCAGTTCATCTCTTTCACTTGGTCCCTGGATGTGGCTGTTTTCTTCGCCGTGAAAGGATTTCTAGCACGAGGTAACATGCCAAGGGTTGCCGTGGCTTCAGTGCCCCTCGACCGGTTTCAGGATCTCTCCGACATGGGTATCCTCGTAGACTGGACAGCCCGAAACTATGCGCGGGTGTTTCGAGAGTTCTTGGTGACCGATGAAACCAAGCATCTCGTCGATGTGGAGAAAGTACTCGAATTGGATCCGGCAGTTTGTCGCGTGTTTTGGGGTCACACCGGTTCCTTTCGTGACTTCCAAAGCATCTACGAAACGTCGGTTCTTCGCAACAAGGTTATCAAAGCCTTGAGAACGACAAAGTTGGCAGTTGAGGTTGACTTGGTTGGATTGCCGCATTACCGAGCCTTGCGTGAGAATGTGAATCTCCATTTCATTCGACTCGTTCTAGAAAATGATAATCCGCATGATCAGAACAATGCCATCAGAGTGGATGGATGCAACGTTTTGAGACAAGAGAAATGGCATACAATCGGCTATCTCTCCAGCGAGCATGCAGAAGAAGTCCGGATGAACCTTGCACTCTCTGGCAATAGGTATCGTTGTCCCCGCTTTCCGGATTTGAATCCCACCTACGAGACATGGTTGGAAATTCACTTTGAGGTCCACAACGATTGCGCGAAGGCAAAACTGCGTCTTCATGGCATGCGTGACAGTGCAGGAAAAGCTTGGTTTGAGCCAGTCCACATCATTTAACCATAGCATCGTCCAGGTCCCTGTACTTGCAATATACGGTACTAGCTAGCAACCTTTTCATGGCAGACGATTGTTCTACAATCTGGTTAAGCTGCCCAACTGTAGACTTGTACGATGGTAGCCAAGTTCTGTAGAGGAACGCCCTTCCACCAACTGGTGGGGAACTGGAACGGGAGCGAGCCCGGCCGGATGAGACTTAAATGGAAAGCCGTTAGGCTTGACATTTAAGTCGAAGCCGGCCGGGCGAGCTCCCGGCAGTGAGCCACAGGAGGGGGAAGGGCGTATCTTCTGGAACCAAGTGACAATTTCACGCTAAGTAACTTAACGGCCGTTAAGGTAGCTAACTGTACTTCCTAAGTAAGTAAAATGTGACCATTTACAAGTCATCAAGTAACCCCTAAGTAGGTAAATTGTGAGCGTTTACACATCACTTGCGACAAACCCAAGGAAAACTGCCAAAACAAGAACCATGGTAACTCATGCACCACTGGCAACAACAAGACCCATCGGTCATCGCGAAGCGATCGGTCGACTGCATGTACCACCCAAGCCCTCGCGGCGTTTGAGCGACATACCCTGGCAACAACAAGCCCTCGCGACAACACCCAGCAGTAGCAGAACCAAGCCTCTTTCTAAAGTAGCAGGGACAAGAACAAGACGATCGCGAAACGATCTTTGGACTACCACCCTAGCCCTCGCGGCGTTTGAGCGACACTTCCTGGCAACAACAAGCCAAGCCCTCGCGGCGAGCGACAACACTAGTAGAATGGACAAGCTCTCGCGGCGAGCGACAACTAGTAGTAGCGGATCGAAAACTAGACTTGCTACAACTACTAGTATCGTCTTCGCTCCTGTTGTTGTTTGTTGTTGTTTGTTGTTGTTTGTGCTGTTGTTGTTGTGAGGTACCGAAGCATCAACCAGCCACGGTAAATCATGCTTCGTTCCAGTGTTTCCACCCAAATTTGCGTGGATGGGTCGAGTACTGATATTCCCATAGTAAAAACAGTCCTGTTTGCTTGTCAACTTCAACTTGACGTAGACGCACTACTAGAAGCTACATGATTCCTCCAAAATAATTGGAGCATGGTTCCAAATTAAACTCCGTGCAGACGATTGTTCTACAATCTGGTTAAGCTGCCCAACTGTAGACTTGTACGATGGTAGCCAAGTTCCAAATTAAACTCCGTGCCGTAAGAAGGCTGCAAAGCAGCGTTTTTATCCGTCAATTTGGCTCTCCAGAATAATTCACGACTGGGTACTACGGCCTCGGGTTCAATTGGCCACAAGGCCTCCGGAAGAAAATTCGAGGGTCCTCTCAGAAATCCAAGTTTGTCCTGTAGAACACTGGTACATTTCTACATGAATCACAAATCCCAACCTTGGAGCGAAATTGAAGGGTATCGCCCGGCGCGATGGCTAAGAAAAAAAACGCTTACCATTAACCTTAAACAGCTAATATCCCTTAAGTAAATGTTAGAAAGGTATTTTCGTATGATGGACAGACGACTCGGGATCCACAATCACGGTTCGTGATTGGGGATGTGTGACTCAAATCAGATGGTGCGTCTACCGTACTCTCCAACTCCCGTTGCCAGCAGAAGGCAAGACAATTCCAGGACCCATCCATCCCGGCAGCATAGGACCAACACGACAATGGACCAAACCCTTGCCCTGGAGTTGGAGTGCCCCCAAGACTTTGAAATTGCTTTGGAACATGTGGACTCGATCTTGAGAGACGATGATTGCGAAGAGCTGCCCTATCCCAGGAAGGTCGTTTGCCGTGGGCAGTTCTTCTGTTGGCCAAAATCACGTCTCGTTGCGAAGCTGTTTGGAGGGCACTACTTGGGTGCTTTCCCCTTGCGGAGTCTGCAACTGCAACACCTCAACTTTCCTTTCCTGGTCGATGGCTTGTCTGAAACAGTCTGGGCCACCCGGCACACCTTGCACAGCTTGGAATTGTGGGACGTTCGCCTTTGCTGGCACGATTGCAAGGATAAGGGTCGTATGGCTGCCTCCTTGACCAACCACCCAACGCTGGAAAAGGCGACGATCAAGCCAATCTCCTGCTGTCGTAGCTGTCGCGGCGAGGAAGACCCCTCACCCAGGCACAATGAATTGCTTGCTGCGCTGGCAACCTGTCCATTGACGGATCTTCACTTGTCCAATGTGAATCTTTCTTGGAGACAAGATGGACGTGTCTTGGCTTCCTTCCACAACCACCCCTCGCTTCAAAAAATGGCTCTTAATGACCTGATGTGGCCAAGTGGCTCTGAGTGGAATTGGGATGGGCCTGGTACGAGAACACTTTGGTTTGGCTGGCTGAAGAAACTATTGGCGTCACTCTCTACGTGCCCGAAATTGTACTCCTTGACGTTGGATACTGCAATGCCGAGGGATGTCGATTTTGTGGCCATCTGCGACGACATGAGGCTCTATTGGTTGTCCAAAGCAACCTTGAAGGAACTAGTGTTCAAGGCGCCACTCGTTCGCCGCCAAATTGACAACGTCTTGTTCATGAGGACGACATCAAACAGGGGAGGCATGACGCCGGTGCATCAAGACTACGTCAGCACCATCAAAAGCATTGCCAACAGATTGGAAATCAACGCTACCCTGACAAGATTGTCTCTGTCCATCCCGGAGGAATGTTTGCTCTCGTTTGTGGAACCATTGAAACGCAACCACCCTCTACAATGTCTCGAGCTGCACCTGCCAGAGAATGTTTTGGGATCTGGGGACGACGCCGAGATGTTTGCCAAGGTCCTAAGGGATTGCAACGATACGCTGGAGCACCTGGTTGTTCCCGGGTTTCATTTTTACCGCCTTCTTCAGTACTACCTCCTCTTGAACCGAGCTGGTCGTAAGCGATTGCACAATGACGAGGCTACCGATCGAGAATGTGTCGATGCACTCGTCAAGTACCGAGAGAGTCTGGATGTGGTCCATTTCTTCCTCTCCAAGTGCCCAGCCATCTTGTGGAGGACGCACGACACCTAAGCCTCAAATGGTGAGCTACCACTTCGAGAGCGCGCAATGAACCAATCCCAATAGCTAGCAGTAGGAACAAGCTGGTTTAGAGTGAATCCTATCATTACTATGCTGATGATTTCTTTCTGGCTAGTCCATCTCGCTGCTTTAGCTAGCCGTCTTGCTAGCTGGATTGTACGGTAGATTGTTCTTCTTACACACACACACTCATAAACATATTTCTTTCTTTCTTTTGCATTGACTTGATTGGAGTTGATTGTGTTCTTTTCTCTATCTCTCTCTCTAATTTACTGTTCCCACCCATTTGCTTCGAACATTTGTGCCACTCGATTGAATACCACTGCCTTGAATCCCATCTTTGGCTGAAAGTTTTCCTCTGTGGGTTTATTCTCGCAGACCACCCGTACATAGCGCGCGACAAACGGAGGTGGAAATCCAAAGCTGGATCGCATGCCACAGCTGGCCAATGCCGAGAGGGCATAGCCTTGGGTCCAAGTCACTCCATCGAGGCTGTAGTCCACCCGAAAGTCCACAGACACGTTGGAGACGTGCACTTCCACTCCTCCGATCCGACGGATTTGTTGTTTGGGGTGCAACTGGAACTGGACATATTCTTCTCGTCGATTGTTGGGTGACGCAATCTCCTCGGATTCCCAAAAGGTCTTGCCTGCCAGCTTGAGAAGGTTTTCTAGTGCATGGCTACAGCGTCGATCCGTGGAAGAGGCATGCATGACTTGAATCTCCGACTGTTTGGCCAGTGGGACCGACTTGACGCTGTTGGGCATCTTCTTGCTGCTGCTAGTAGACTTCTTCTTCTTGTTCTTGGACTTTTTGGCGTCATTGCTGCCGCTAGTGGCCTTACGCTTGGTCTTGTTGTTGATGTTGTCGGCGCAAACAGTCATGGTGATGATGGTGTTGGCGAGAGATGAAATAAGAATGAGAATGAGAATTCAATCGAATTGAATCAGCGTGAAGCTGGGAATAATGAAGACTCGACTCCTCGTCGATGGTTGCCGTTACTCCACTCCATGTCTGATAACTTGCACGACGACACGTAATAATGGACAACCGGAAGGCCACTTGAGCGCGAAAACTTGAAATTCAAAGCACCACCAGGCGCCCAAAGTAATCAGCCAGCGAGGCGGATTACACAGCAAGAATCGGGGAGCGGATCTGGATAAGAGCTCAAAGATCGCAAATCGCAAACACTGGCCCTCACCTTCTGACAAGTCCGTTCAACAGCACCAATACCGGTACGGTATGCCACAACAGCCACAGAGAAGATGATGTCCAATACCACCGCCGACGACTTGGCACTGCTAGAAAAGGCTCAAGCTCTTGTCGAAGTGGAGCAGCTACTCACATCCACTCTAGAAAAGGTGGAACCATGGTTGCTGGGAAACGCCACAACCAACATTGATCCCAATCGACCCCGTGTCCGTCCGATTCCACAAACCATGGAACAAGTCAACCATGTTCTCGCCGTGGCGCGCAACTTGGCCAGTCGAACATCGGCACCAGCGGCATGGAATCCAGCAGCACCCGTGGTGGGATTTTCCACTCCCAATCCTCTACCTCACCAACTGCGTGGAGGCGCCTTGGCGGCCCTTCAATTGGAACGGGCCCGACAAGACGAACGAGATCGAAAGCGACAAAAGGTACAAGAAGAAGAAAAGGAAAAGACCAAAAAGGAAGCTGCGGCGCAGCCAAAGGGAGATGCAAGAGGGGAACAGCATCATGCGGCAGCTGCTGCGGCTCGTAGGGCTGCTCGGGCAGCGGGAGAAGCTCATGCCAGACGTAATCCACAGCAGCAACAAAAGATCAGTATGAACCTCAGTGACAGCAGTAGTAGCAGCGAAGAGGAAGAGGACAGTGATTGATTAGTTTTCATATTTATGTGGTGCAACTTGAAGAAGTAAAAGAAACTAGAATGTTTTGATTGATTGGTACCAAAATATCATCCAAGACGGAGGCTCAGGTGGAATCAATAATAGATCGAAACCAGTGATTGGTATCACTTGATATTAATAGCTAGCCACCTCGACTGACAAGCTGGTAGATTATTGGCCCGTTTCTATTATTTGTACAATCCAAAGACTTCGGGGTCAATGGGTGTGTCACCTCCTGCAATTGTTACCAGCTCTTCCTGGGACACATACTTGTTCAATTCAGCAAACGTAGAGAGGAATGTGACCTTGGATCTCGTCTCGGCGGATGACACAAACCCATTGAGCGTGTATGACCCCACAATCTTGCGCAACGACACTACTTGAGTAGGCTTCACCACCACGAGGGCCCGCTGCAACCGCTCCGGGTAATGCGCTGACACCAACTCAATTAGTTGTTTGATGAGTCTGTTGTTGGTATGGACTTGCCACGTCTCTTCAGGATTCACACGAGGATTGGCAACCCTTGCCACGTCTTCGGAGGATCCATCGTTTCCATCCGGCGCTGCATGGGATTTCATTGATACACCAAGAAAATCATCCTCTTGTGCTTCTTCATGTTCGGAGTCAGAGTCATGCTCGGCTATCTTTTGCTCAAGAAACTTCTGGAACGGTTTCCCCATGAGGACAATAAGTGTGCATTTGAAGTCTTCCTTGATCGCGGAAAACTCTTGCACAGCTTCCTCCAGTCGATGCAAGACGGCAGCCACCGAAGCATCGGCATCCTTACGCCAAGGACCAAGGCCCATGTTTCGATAGTAGAACACGGGATTTCCGAGAAGATCACAGCCCTGCTGGAAAAACTGGCCGCTTTGAAGCTCAATCCGGCACATGCGTCGATCAATGGGGAAGGTTTGGCCTCGCCAAGCCGATGTCTCGACAATGCGAATTGCTGCTTTCTTGAGATTACAGGAGGCGGCAATGTAGTGCCTCCGTATGTCACCTCGGGAAATGAGAAGGAGTAGAGACATGCTCATGAGTTCCTTGTCGTGTAGCCTGCCGTCGCTGCTGCTGTATGCCTCCAAGAGAGACATAGGCATATTCCTCCCAAATTTGTACATGATCAACTGGTCCCGTCTAACTGGGACCCTGACCTTGTGCAAGATATCAATCAACTCATTCACAGCTTTCTCAACAGGATCTTCTGACGTCACGCTGGCTGTTTTGTGAGAATGCAGCAATTCTTCTGCTTTGGCAACATGCCGTTGGCTTTCAGATCCCACTGATTGTGGACTGTCTCCTCGTTGTCGCGGCGACCGAGAAAGATCGTCATCGGATGATTCAAAGCTGGCAAACCGTTTTAGCCCGCTTCTCGTGGATGATGAAAGGTTGCCGACAGTGTTGGTAATGCTATGAAAATTCCTGATGCTTTGAAAATTGCTGGCATTCCATGTAGAACGCCGGTTGTGCTCCCTTCTGCGAGACGCGCCATAAACAAAGGCAGAAGGGAGTGCAATATCCAGAGTGGAAACGCGGACTGGTCTGACAGTCCCCAAGGCTCGCTCAGGAAGTTCATCCTGCCGCTCGGCGGCCAACACATATGTCAAATCAAATACATTTCGCCTCAGGATACCCTGTTCCATCATGGACAACAACACACTCGCAAACACATTGAACCGCGATTGCGTGTGATCCACGTGACAAGTTGCCGAGACATAGTTGTTCGGCATATCACGATCCTGCTGCAAGGATCCGCCAAAGTGGCGAAGTTTTCCAACTCGAGCCACGGGGATCACAGGGAATGGAGTGCGGTCACTTGGCCCCATGTCTGAGTTTGGGGTGCTCGCGTCAAGATCGTTGGCTACGGACCTCATCAAGTAGGTCATGAATTTGATCGCCCCAATCTCTGCCCAAGACTTGTTTTCTGACGTATTCAATTGTATCATCATGGAGAGCTTACGGTCTCGCTCTTCCTCAGTTCCCTTTTTGTAGCGCGAGAACTGGCGTACCAAGAAACCAACGAAGTTACGAGGGAATGCAATCGCAACGTGTCAGTAAGATACCGTAGAACATAAACCACCGAATGATGTGCAGTGTTGTACATACAGTTGTGTCGAAGGCACGGTCGATGCCGTTTGGCAGTGATCTCACGAACACAAAGACATTTACAGCTTTGATTGACTCGGGAAAAATCGCAGACACAAAGAACTCTAAGTCGGGATTGGCTTCAATCATATCCCTGAGACTTCCAAATGTCTCGACGGGGTCCGTGTGTGGATTCAGTGGGAAATCTTCGTTCGGTGGGATCCTGAACATATGCTCTCCCACCAAGCTACAGAGAAAAGTAAGTGTGAGAACGTAGGCACACATGAGCAGCAGCAACGTGGTTTGCCGTACCTGAATGCTTGATACTTTGAAATAACGGTCCGAATGCGCTTGGGTCTCCATTGCCACCAATGTTCCGTCGTTTTGAAAGCATCTGGTTCGTTGGGCCTTACAAAGGTCAAAACATCTCGAGAAACGGTGGCCTCGTATATTTCATTCTTGACAGTAGAATCTCGTTGACTATTGTCGATATTGTCGTCGTACGCCAAGCGGCGGGTGAGGTAGTGCGTCGGCAGCGACCTATGCAAAACCCACCCCTTATTAACCACAATCCTGGCCTTGACATAGGCCTGAACCAGTAGCGACGACGTGGCCGTTCGTTTTCTCCAGCGCAAGAGCTGTTCCATGCGCTTTTTGTTGGATTCATTGCGAGGGAGGGCAGTTTCCGGAAGACGCGGGACAAAGAGACGAAAAAAGTCCACGGGCCCCAACAGGAGTCGTTTCCGAACGTAGTCTTTGGATAGGTAAATGTACTCATTCTGAATTTTGCTGGGAGTACTCGTAGTGTCTTCTTTGGAAGTATTCTCCTTGTTGGCTGCTTCAGTGTCGCCACCATCTTCCTCGCCTTCTGTGGCAGGAGCACTGCCCACAGAAGAATTGGACGAGGGGTTGTTGTTGTTATTCTTCTTGGCGTTTTTTTCGCCCTTTTTTTGTTGTTTGCGTGCACGATTATGAGCCCTCAATCGCAGACTATTCATGGAATAATGATGCCACCACAGACGCTCCAATGCGACTCGCAAGGACGGAATACTGCTTCCCAAGGACCTCATGGCATCATCCCATGCCACCCCAATCCCCTGTGGCACTTCATCTGACACTTCATCGTCATGACAGACATATTCACGTCCGTCGCATGCTATGCTTCCCTGGTGTATGAGCTCCAATGCTTGATACATTCGCTGCAATGCCGGTCCAAAGAGTTGAATGGCCAACATGTCCGTTTGGAATTGTGCGGCACTGTTGGCCGTGTCGAATGTGTGTTCCATCCATTCATCCTTGCTGGAATCCTTGACGTATATTTGCAAGACTCCCCCAATGAGTGGTGTATTGACGTGTATGGAGCACTGTGCGACGGGGAGTGTCAATGGTGCGGCCCGGGAGCTGGGTTCTCGAATATTCATGAGACACTCATCATTGGACAAATCGAGGACAATTTCCCGCTGCAATTTCATGCGCGTGTCGTGTGGCATGAGTGATCGGGAGGCTTCAGTCCAAGATGGTGGAGGTGTCCAAGTGTTGTATACGAGTTTCTTGTCAATGGGTCCATGATAGGCAATCGGTGGGATGGTTCTGGGGCGACTATTATGGCGATTGCGAATGGCAGGACCTCGTTGTCCCGTGGCGATTCCGTGCTGCATGGCTGGATTGTTGTCTTCACCACCTCCACCAAAGAATGGATCGGTATTGCCGAATAGATCGAAACTTCCCGATCGATCTCGATGTTCTCGTGAACCTGTGGAGTGTTGTCGGAACGCCATCTGGGGGTGATTGGGTTCCCCTTGTGTGTTCTTTTTCTTTTTCCAAAAGTAGTCCCAACCAAACAACCAACGCGTGCGACTATTCGCGGGTGCTTGTGCGGCAGAGAGATCCAAATCGAGGCTGAATCCACGGTCTTTGGCGCCTCGGATACTGTCAGAGTTCCCCCATGTGAGTGACTGTGATCGATCTCGGGCTCGTCTTTTGATCCATCGTCGTCTTGTTACGAACAGAATGGAAAGGAGTAGAAGTAGAGCCAGAGATCCCAGCGTCGTGACGATTGTGTCGGGCGGTAATCCCGTCTTTTCTTGCATCCACAGGGTAGATTCGTGCTGCAGCCACGCCGCGTGGAGTTGCCAAAAGTGTTGATTCGCCAGAACTCCCAGTTCTCGCAACTGTTCCATCCAATCGTTTAGCTTGGACTTGATCTTGTTCAAGTCAACCGAAGCCCTTAGAGATTGGAAAAAGGACTTGATGTTCATCCAAGCCCTCTGTAGTAGATTGACACAAAAGATCCACCATGACGTCAAGGCGGCTCCCACCCTGTCAAAATCCAACGTCAGCTTGTGCCGTCCCACCTGAATGGAAATTCCATTGGTCACAACGCCATCATCATTATCACTATTCGGCTCTGGCACCACGGCTGACGCCTCGATTATTTCGGCCATGGCAGGTGGCGTCTCCATCTCGTCTTGGTGGTGGTGGATCTCGGAAGCGGCTTCTTCCAGATTCTCATTGGTATTATTCCCAGGAGTGAAGGGCCACATTTCCATGTAGTGGTTCTTCTCTACCCTATCTGGAGCCTAGAGAGAGTACCCACAACACGACCAACTAGAATCCACTATAGTTAGAAGGGTGAGCCAACCACAAGTGAACAAACTGAGCCTAGCTAGCAAGTGCACTGGAGATGCTCGGTTGTTTCTGAGACAAGATGATAAGATGACGAGATCCACGCAGGTCAATAATTGCTTTTGGGAGATGGAGGTTGTAAAGCCAGTGTAGCTGTTGAAACACAAGCGTCGCAATTGCTACCGATATGATGAAGAGAGTCTGTGCAGCGCCATTCCACATGAACACAGCTACCAGAGACCAATCACTGCTTTGCCAATTGGCGGAGGAAACCAGATTTGCGTATGGACCCACTCTGAACTTGGGGTCCCGACCAACAGAGGTACGAAGTTACTAGTTGATCATCAACTATATCCTTTACTACTTAGGGCAAGTAGCACAATTACACCCACATAGACTTGTTCGGTCGCAAGCTGAAAGGTTGGTAGTTGGAACAGCAAGCACGGAGGAGCAACCTTATCACACAGCTCATCTGGTATATGGCCTTCCAAGGATGTATTTGTGGTCACCAAACTAATCAGTTTGTCCAACAGCCGGAGCTCTGTAGGAAGATTGCCAGAAAAACTTGTATTCTGCAACTCCAGCTCCAGAAGATTGGACAAGCAGCCAATTTCTGTGGGAAGAGGGCCAGAGAATTCGTTGTCATGTATAAACACATGCCCCAATCTTGTTAGTTGGGAGAAGGTTTTGCCAGAAATGGAGCCTGACAAGTGATTGTTATTGATCCACAACAAGCTCAATTGAGTAAGTCGGGAAAAGTGACTTTGATACCAACTTCAGTTGGTATCATTCCTGTGAGCTGGAGGTTTCCTTGAAATTGCAAGAACTGCAAGCTAATGCTCATTAGAGATAGCTCTGGTGGTATTGTTTCTTCCAGATTGTTGGCCACCACAAATTACAGTGATACGATGTGCCCCATGAAATTACAATTGGGCACAGGATGCCAAGGCACAACTGGTTGTTCCCAAAGGCACTCATCGGTGTCCCAATCCAACCAGCCATGATTCTTCACCCAATGATCTCCCTGGGTAGAATAATAGAATGTGGCCAATGCAAACCGTTGAAGGAGTCTCCAAGTTGGACAATTCTGGAGATTGGAGCTGGTGGTGTTGTAGTTTTTGCTCAGCCATTGATATGCAATTGTTTGTGGAGACCTATGATTCTTCATTGCTCTCAGTGTGTAATCAGGTAGATTGAGCTTTTCCATCAATGTTGATGGCTCCCCTGTACTTGAAATTGCCACTGGATTTGTCAGTATTGGTATCAACCCATTCTGCTGCTTCCTCAACTGTGTTAGGCTGTCTCTTCTTGAAGTCAAGAGAAACACCAAAAGAAAACTAGCAAGTGCAAGCATGACCACAATTGCCTCCAGGGAGAGGGAAAGACACATTTTTTTCTCCCATAACTTTCTTGCCCTTGTTGATATTGGTTCTGCTGTTGGAATCTCCCCATTTTCCGTTTCCTCAATTGGTTCAGCATGGACAAGACCATCAGATTTGCAACATGTGGGGTCACAGGAATCATTTCCAATCCTGGCATATCCGTGTTGGGTGCCCCTACAGTTGATGGTCTATCATTGGTTGTCGGGCGATGAAAGATGGGTCTAATCCCAGCCACAGCGTAGGCCCCTGGTTCCTCTTCTCTGACCCTTCGCGCTCGATGGAGTGAGGGTGGGTCAGGGGTCGGCAATGGCTGGATACCACTGGCAACGTTCATGTACCTGTCCTCGGGGAACTGGACTTCATCAAAGCAATTTGTATCAGGATTGCTGGCTTTTTGATGAGCAAGGTTTGGTTGGTCCATACCGTCCATTGTCTTGGTACCGGACGCACTTTCACAGTCATCACGATGGTTGCTTGTTTGTCGTTGTCGGTCTTGCTGTTGACGAACATCATGGCTAGAACGTTTATTCATTGTCGCCTTTACATTCCCATACACATGACATGGTTCCTCCTGTTTCCTTTCTCAGCCTATGGATGACCGAAAGTGTTGGACAATTTTCGCCTCTTCATTGCCTTTAGAAGCCTGGCCCTGGTTGGCTCCCGTAGATAACTTCCCCACTCTCGAACCCCCTTCCATATTCGTCAACCATTCGATATCAGCCAGAGTTTCACTGGAGATCAAAGGTTTCTTTAGAATGCATGCAGTCATACCTTCACAGCACCGGTTGTCTTGATGAGGTGAAAACGAAGCCCTTCCATGATGTCGATGTCGTGAAAAGAAGCCCTTCGCACTTCCGAGTTGGAGTCACGAATAATGAGCTTCCGCTTCAGTCCCGAAAGTATCTTTGGCATCAAGCACACCATGGCGGTAAACCAATGAGGGCGAAGAAGATATCACACATAAAAGGAACCTCAATCCAACCCCCAGAATCTCTTCTATTGGAGCGTAGTAGTTGTAGTTGAATCATCCATACTCGTTAGCAATCAGTTGGAAGTCGCAGCTGGATTTCCTTTTGCTAGTACCGGTACCGTATCTTTTAAGCTTTTGAGCTCGTCGGATACCCCATCTCTTGAGATCAAAGATCAAAGATATTACCCAGCTGATATTACCATCTTGAGTGTTTCTACTGCATCAGTCCACGACCATGGCAACTGCTGCCAGTGAAACGACTCCTCTGGTGGGCGGTGATACTGCTGCTCGCCGTCCCAGTGCCGCCGTTGCATTGGATACCGATGGATCTCCCACGACACGTCAACAAGTCTACGATTTCTTGGAAGCTCAGACCGACGCGGGCAAGCGCTACGAGATCTTTATGATTTTTCTGATTCTGGTCAATGTCATTGCCTTTATTATCGGATCACTCTTTGTCGAAGAGTACAACAAGGAACCCTGGGCAGCCCGCAAGGGTGGTATGTGTGGCAATGTCTGCGATGCTCTCTGGTTTGGCAATTATTCCGACAATGATCTAGAATGGTTAGGATTGGGTGCCACTTCCCTCTTGGAAATTGTCACCGTCTTGGTCTTTACCGTGGAGTATGGATTGCGACTGTGGGTTTGCGATTTGGAAGATGCCACCAAATTCTCGGGTGTCATGGGACGGCTACGCTTCATCCCCACCTTTTTCAGTCTGGTCGATTTGGCGTCCACGCTGCCCTTCTACATCGACGCATTTGCCTTGAGAGACTCGGATTGGGTCGGAAGTTCCTTTTTGAGAATGTTTCGACTCTTGCGCATGATGCGAGTTGAAGGACGATACGATACGGCACTCACCATGGTGGATGATGTCTTTCACGCGCAAAAGGGTATTATGGGCACGGCACTCTTTGTTGGATTCACCACATGGATGACAGTGGCCAGCTTGTATTATATTGTCGAACGCAAGAATGAAGATCTCATTTACTGTGGGGCAGCACCCGACTATTGTGGAGATGCCGATGACATGGATATCTCACTCTGTACCATTGACGTTTGGGGATTTGCCAATTGTACCGCTGCAGGATGTCCAGCGACCGAGGCAAACCCAGAACCCTGTTACAATCTCTACCAATCCATTCCCATGGCATCGTACTATGCACTCTTGAATCTTTTTGGAGAATTCCCACTCATTGACCAACATTCCGTGGGTGGAAAGGTTGTGGGCACATTCACAGCCGTTCTAGCTGCCGTGGTGTTTGCGGTCCCCACGGGTATCATTGGGAATGGCTTTGAAGCCATTATTGAACAAAAACAAGCTGAACGAGGGGGCGGAGAGGTAGTTGCTCTCGATGAGTGGTACCGTACTGCCGGGTTTGTCACGGAGGGCACCACGTTGCGCCAAAAGCTATACAACTTTCTCCATGCCATGACAGAACCATGGTCCATGGCATATGATTTGTTCATCCAACTATTGGTCATTGTCACAACCTTGACATTCATGCTGGATACCCTCAAGGGAACCACCGCAGCCATGCATGTGTCGTTCGATTCCATCGAGTTCTTTGCAGTCGTGGTCTTCACCCTGGACTATCTGGCACATGTCTATTCCGTCAAGGAAGACCCCAAATATAGTGCCTCTGTGGGTGGACGATTCTGGTACATGCTGACATTCTTGGCCGTGGTCGATTTTCTTTCCGTCTTTCCCTATTGGTGTGAATTGCTCGTGAATGGTGAAGCCATCATTACTTCTTCGGATACCACAAGCACCGCCAGCAACCTGGTTCGGGCATTGCGGCTGCTACGTATCCTGCGCTTTGAGAAGTATACCAGAGCCTTTACCACCTTTGATGACGTCTTGAGAGGTTGGTACTACACAAATGTTTTACGCCGTCCACTGTGCTGTCTTGCGTTGCCTTACTCTAACAATTTTCTGCTTCTCTTTCACATTTGTCGGCTAGCCAATGCCCAGGTTCTACAGCTCACTGTGTTTACGGCAATGCTTCTCTGGGTTTTCTTTGCTGCCTTTTTGTACATCACAGAACGCGACAATCCAGATGAAGAAATGGCTTCCAACTACAACAACGTACCCAACAGCATGTGGATGACACTCCTCAATCTGTCCGGAGAAGCGCCTCTCTGCCAGTATTCTGTGTGGGGAAAGGTCGCATCAGGCATCATTGGCTTGTTCGCAACGGCCATTTTTGGTATCCCCATCGGTATTTTGGGAGCTGGATTTGAGGAACTTGTCCAAGAGAAGAACGCAGACAACACGGAGGAATTGGTAGCTGCAGCAAATGAAGCCAACAAAACCCGTTCACCAGAAGAGGAGGACAAAGCCTTGGAAGAAGCATCTGCGGAACTGGGGTCCTTCTTGGAGCACTGTTTGTATACCTTTGTCAATGGTATTGGAAGTCCGATTGCCAAAGCGTTTGAGATCGCCATATATGCCCTGATCTTCTTGGCTGTAGGAGTGGGATGCTGGCAGACCGTGGAAGGGGAAGAGAACAGTTTCCGTGAGATTGAGTGGATAGCTGTCGTTGTCTTCACATTCGAGTATGTACTTCGTTTCATTGGAGCAGGCGCCGACCCAGAGTTTGCAGTACCAGGAGGTGATCCGATCTCCTGTCGAATCCGCTTTTTGTTCAGCTTCTACTCATTTGTGGATCTGGCTGCGATCATTCCATTCTACGTGTCATTGGCCATGCCAGATTCCATTGTGGATCAATACGATGAGTATTTGAGAATGTTGCGTATCGTGCGACTTATCAAACTCGACAAATATGTACCAAGCATTTCCCTGATTGATGACGTGATTCGTCTGAAGGCCAATACGCTCAAGGTAGCTGCCTATGCCGCAGCTACCCTATGGATCCTTTTTGCAGCGCTCTTGTACCTTTTTGAGACAAAGGACACAATAAATGACCTGGATGATCCCGTTCCGGACTATGGCTGCATGGGGGACTGCACCATGGCTGATCGCTTCCAAAATTTCTTTGACAGCATGGTCTACACAGGCGTCCACTTGACAGGTGACTACCCCATCACTACATACACATGGCCCGCCCGAGTGTGTTGCTTCTTCATGGTCATTGCCGCGGTTGGCGTGGTTTCTGTCCCGTCCGGACTCATTGCAAGTGGATTCTCAGAGATTGTCCAAAGTAGAAACAGGAAGAGAGGCGGAGAGCGAAGTCCTACTGGGCGCGCTGGTGATGATTGGTACGAAATCTCCCTAAGACAACTTCGGAACGTGGCTCCTCCTCCTTCGCCTTGGGGGGCGAAAGTGGACGAATGGCAAGTAGCCGTGAACGAGTTCTTGAACGGCAAGGATGGTGCGAATGGAGAGACAAAATGGACGTTCTTTTCCAGAACAGGACGTGTTTTCATTTTCACTGTGATCATCACGAATGTTCTGGCTGTCCTGCTGGAGAGCATTCCCAACATCGACAAGGCAGTAGGCAATGATCCTGGTAACTTCTTCGATTCCTTTGAAGCCTTCTCGGTGTTTGTCTTTGCCTTTGAATACATTCTCAGGCTCTTCTGTGCTCCGAAGAACAAAGAGGCTCTGTATTCCTCCTGGACCTATGCCACCACTTTCTTTGGGATCGTGGATTTGCTGTCGACAGCCCCTTGGTTCGTTGAACAAGCCTTGATTGCCTCCGGACTAGAGGATGAGAGTGGCGACCTGGCTCGAACCTTTCGCATCGCACGTATCTTTCGATTACTTCAATTGGAAGATTTCATCACAGCATTCAGTAAACTGGACAATGTCTTCCGAGCATCGAAGGATATTCTCAAGGCTACTGGCTTGATGGCCCTCATCATTTGGGTCGGTTGTGGCGCGTTGTTTTTCATCTTTGAAGAAAACAACCCCAATTGGCGCGAATGCGATGCGTCCATCCCCTTGACATCTGAGAGTTCCAGATACCCAGGCTGCTATGACTTTGCCACCACTGCAGCTTGCAACGAAGTGTACACGAATATGTGCACCCAGAAGGCTTTCACAAACATGCCAGACAGCTTGTACTACACAGCTGTCTTCTTGGGCGGCGAGTGGGGAGTCATTGACTTCACTTGGCCCGGTCGATTGGTGTGTCTTTTCCTCTGCGTCATGGGTATCGGTCTCTATGCGATTCCAGTCGGAGCCCTATTCGACAGCTTTGGTGCTGTTCTGGGTTTGAGCGATGATGACGACGACGAAGATGAGGAGTAAGCGTTTTGCCCTTTATGTTATAATTCGATTCTGCTGAGTTATGTTCTCTTCGAAGCTCTTGTTGTGGTTGTCCCAACCGCGTTACTACTAGAGAGCTACCCAATTGTAAAGTTTTATGCGTAATCTTTGTTTGTTGCGACCCCAATCCCCACTTTGCGCTGCATTGAGTCCTGCCCAAGTGCTGTTTGTTTGCGGAAGACGCTGGGTGATGGTGTTCCTGCATTCCGTGGCCTGCCGTAATAGTAGCCTTCATAAGAATACGCAGTGCCTCTGTCTGCACGAGGCTGGCTGGGAGTGCCCAGCTGTCCAGTCAGGGTCGTCCGTTTGCTGCGCGGGGTTTGCTGATTGTGCGTTGACGACTGACTCTTTCCAACCACTTAAGTTGATTTGGTTTGTTTCGATTCGATTCTGCAGTAGCTAATGAAGTCGGTAGTACCATTCGTCTTGGTCTACACCATAAGAATTGGCATAGTGTGGTGCCTCTGGATAATGGCATTTTCGTATGATAGAGGCAACAGATCCCACATTTGAGTTGAAAGTCCCAATGAAGTATGTTGCATCAACCATCAATGACATTTCTGTCAAGAACTCTATTGTTGACTCAAAGTCTGTCGGACCATTCCTCTGATAACGAAAGTCACTGCCATGTTCCTCCTTGTTTGTCAGGCTGTGGATTTTGCATGGGATTCTGTGTTTCTCCAAGCTTTCAATGATTTCTGCCACGGCAGCAAAATCATCCGATGCTATAAAGCAATCGTCGATTTTTGGATTGGTTGTTGCTGTAATAACTTCCAATAGTTTGCTGACATAGACCGATCCAGGAAACAAGGCTGATTCGCCAATGAGCTTGTCACCCCTTCGAACATGAAAGGCCACCGAGTTGCTCTGACGAAGGTCTGGAATATTGTGCTGATCCCTGACTGCCTTGATTTCCTGCTTGGCAACGTCATTAAACAGGAAACTGTCGCATGCTTCTTTCACAAAGCGATTATAGAGCTCCTCTCCGGTCGTTCCATAGACGGGAGGGAAGAATCCACGATAGCGTTCTCCAGGACACCACTGCACTTCCATTTTCTGATCTCTGTCTCTGTACAATCCAGTCATGCCCACACCGACCACCACATCCATAATGTTTGTGTGGAAGCGAGGTCGAATGACATGATCCCACTCTCCCTCACCCAGTACGGGAAACTGAGGGGTGAAGAATCCACGTAGCACTCCCGTGGATCCATCCTTCCACTTGTAGTTGTAACGAGTATCATCCACAATGAACCCCCGGCCTTTATCCGTAAAGAGGATTTTCTGTCCCATAATGTTCATGATATTGGAACAGAGTCCACTTCCTTGGACTAAGCAGATATTGGTCATCTTTCTGGATAGAATATAGTCCACATAATTGACCTGGATTTTGGGTGGTGGTGGTTTCGGTGCTGGTGACGAGACGGGTTCGTTGACAGGAGTCTTTTCTGCATCTTCGATATCAACAACTGGTGGAGTACTTGTAGTAGTAGACGGAGCAGCCACACTGCTCTCCTCCAGCACGGCAGTCTTGACTTCTACAGTGGCCTCACTATTGTGATCCACCACGGCCGTCTTGATTTCCGCGATACTGTCGCCACAAGGACCAGTGCTGGCTAGATTCACATAGAGCACAAACAAGGCAAGCATGACATTGAGGACCACCAGAATCAGGTATCTCGTGGTACAGATACCCATGGAGGGGGAAATGGCCTTTGGTTGTTGCTGTGCCTCATCCTTGACGGTCAATGGCAGCTTTTCCTCATCACTCGACGCTGTTTGCACTGGTATCGACATGGTCTTTCTTAAAATTGAAATGCCTGACTAATAAACTAAAAATCAGGTTGATTGTCTTGTATGGTTGTGGACTCGCCTTTTCGTCTCTCCATCGATTGAGGTCCTGGCGGTATTGGCACCGAGAATGGTCACTCAGCAGCACAGCAAACAAACAAGGTAGACTACCGTACCTGGTAACATCGCAACACCCATGGCGGCAGTTCAAGGTCCAAGTGAAGAAATTTCCGTGTTCGTAAAGTGGTCGTTGGTATGTATGTACCGGTATCGTACGTACTAGTACGTACTGGTAGGCACTGGTGCCTGCTTTGTTCTTGGGGCAATTGTCTTCCCCTTCTCTGCTTCAAGTTCTCTGGGGGCTGACTCGGTCATCTGTTGTTTTATTAAATCTTCTTCAGCAGCAGACCACAGCCAAGTTTGGCTGAGTGCTCGATCTTCGACCAGCGCAAACGAGCAGCCATTTTAGCCAGTGCTGTTCTGTACATGTAGTACGGCAGTGGTGGGAAGTGGGAAGTCCCAAGCCAAGTGCAAACAGATCACTTGAGTTGGACTAGATGAAGTCTTGGCCCAATCTGGAACTTGTACTGTACATACTAAATTTAGCTCCAGCCAGCCTAGTTCGTCAAACGCACAACAGCTCAGCTATGCTTGAATGGAACGACATGAAATGAAATGAAATTTAATCTGATCATGTTACTTTGTTCTACCTACTTGCTAGCTAGACATCAAACTCGGCATTGTCAGTGTAGGTGATTGATTTCACTGATCCAGAGCTATCCGCCCTGAGCAACTTCCGCAGCTGTTTCTCTCCATACAATTCAAGCTGCAACTCTTGGAATTCATCATCATCCTTCATTGCCTCACGCCTCTTGCCATCCTTCTTCTTCCTGGCAGATTTGATAATGGCAGCACCACCCATGATAATGACAAAGAGGAATACTCCAAGCAAACCACTGAGACAAAGATACAACAAATTCAATCCACTGTCTGCAGGGCATCCCTCCATTTGCTGGTCAACAACAGGGACCATACACCAAAAGTAGAAGCGACTGAAGAGGTACCTCAATGCCTTCAAGCCAGGTACACCACTGCCGGGCGAGAAAGTTGTGGAGAAGAAGATCATGAAAAGGAAGGGCATGCTACCCAGCATCTCAACAGCTTGGAAGGGAAGATTTGTGTAGAGCCCAAAGCAGATGAAAGGAAATGTCATGCTTGCACTGTCAAAGAACATGGCCACAAAGTAGTCAAAGCTCGAGAGTCCACCAATGACAGCATTCACAAATCCATATTCCAGCAATGCAATGAGGAAGATCATTGTCATTGCAAGTAGAGTCTTCAACAACTTGTTCATTCCTTTGCTTGAATGCAATAGGGCTTCTGATTCTTCAGTCATGAAGTTTCGCCAATCCACCAAACTAAGCAGGTAGGGGTTTATAGTAAAAAAGGCAATGATACCAGCTCCAACCAAAACAAGAGCAGCACTCTCATCCTTAGAGTCCCAGAATGTCAGCAGGAACATCAAAAATGAGAACATGGTGAAGGCAAAGATACCCTTGAGGGCACCACTGTTCCGAACTTCCACATCCATGAAGAACTTCAGATCAGCATTGGATGTCCCAAATTTGTAATCATTTCCTACAGAAAGTGCCATGATGGCCTTTTCACGGTCCACCTTTTCACGTTTATTGATTTTAACCTTGCTGCGGTCAATAGCTGAGACAGTGACTGCATGGCAGGGAGTAAAGGAGCAAGTGTGAGATGAATAAATTACTGTCATTTGCTCCACTGAAACTTGAACCAGTGTTGTTACTTACTGACATTATCAGCCATATCAGTCAATGCTTGGACATGATCATTGGTGACCAGCAGGATGTTGTGTTTTTCCCTCATAAGGTTCAATCGATCCACAATCCAAGGGACAAAGTCATCGGTCACCCCAGCAAATGGCTCATCAAGCACTAAAAGAAGTTTCTTCTGGTTCATGGTCCTTTGGTAGATAAGTTCAAAGAGCAAGAGTTTGCGCTGACCTCCACTGAGTCCAGCTGTGAACTCTCCAGCCATTGTTCCACCAACTTGGATGCTGTTGGCAGTCCCTTCTTTTTCATAGATATCCCAGTATGGCAGCACAGTGGGGTCAAAGTTTGGAATCTTCGTAACTGCGATGTAAGGACGGAGGTTGTGGTACTGACGGATGTAAGTACATTTGTGCGACTTGTGCACATCATTCAAGAAGGTTGTCTTCCCTGATCCAGATGAACCAACAACAATTGTAAGAGTCATGGCGTTGTTGTCTTTGTATTTTTTCTTCTTCTATTTATGGCTGTCGATGCTTTTGCTTTGTTCTTTCGTTTGATAGCCGAAGAAAGATTTGTGATGGTGCTGTTTTGGTTTCTGTTTGGTGCTGCTTGCTTGGTGCTGTTTATTGCGGTAGATGCTTTTGCTGTTGCTTGTGCTTTCTTGTTGGACTTGCAGATTTGTGAGGGGTTGGTGAAGGTGCGGAGCTGTCCGTACCGATATCTTTGCTTTTGTACCACGAGTGGGGGGTGGGGGGTCTCGTGCTGTCTGTTCCTGCGAAATCGTTGGAAGGGAGTGGAAGAACAAGGATTGTTCGAAGAATTAACGGCATGCTGAAGACACTTTGGTTTCCATTCATGCTGTTGATTTTGGGGAATTAGTGAAGGCTAAAGAAACTGGCTACAGTACAGGCGGCTTCGATTTTGTTGATTCAAACGCGCGCCACTCTTCTCAGTACACTTCTACACGAGCTCTCCTAGAATTGTACAAGAAAAGCCGGCACGCGTTTGCATCAATAAAATCGAAGCTGCTCGTATGATGGAGCTCTGGGCCTCGCAAGCTCTCAAAATAAGTCGTGTACTGTACTCGGAGGCTCGGAGGGGACGTTCCAAGAAGGAGAGCACCAGAGCTTTGAATAGCTTTTGCACTTGACTTGATGTTCGGAGCAAGATCAGGTCAGCGAAACACTTCTGTGTGGAGTGCTCTGGATCGAGTGGCTTTGGTTGGAGTGTTGGAGTAGAATCGGATACCGGTACCCCCGGACGTCATCGCTTCTATTCACCGTACTCCTCGCTTCTTTGTTTGTCTGTCTGCCGGTGCTGTAGCAAACAGAGACTGCCCCACGTGGAGAGCGGTGCCCCGACTTGTTACTAGGTAGAAGCTGCTACTTGCAGGTATGTGTTGACACGAAGGTTTAATTATGTACCGGTATGGCCCAAATGATCTTTGAGCAAGCATCCTGCGCCGTATGCCGTATCGGTATGCCCACAACTAATTCACATGGCCCTGTAGTGGAAACATCATTTCTCCCCCAGTGCGAAGTCAAGCATGAATCATGGCGCTGTGCCGTGTCCACGACGTTGCAATTGTTGTTTTCTTTTTGCTCATTTATTTGTCTACGTATTGTATGTCTTTAAATACAAAGAAAATCATCTAGTTCATTCGTTCCTTGGTCAAGCATCCATCACGAACAATCAGCTGTTCGTTGCTACCGTACTGCAGGCTCAAATTGGTTGCTGGAGGATAAAGAGTTTGGGTGTGTTCATGACTCGAAGCAACAAGGATTCTCCGTCTACTTCCACCTGTCCAACGAAGATGTGCTGCCACGAACCTGGATTGCGCCACAAATCAACGTGACGGTCAACAAGAAGTTTGTCCCACATGTGAATCTGAGTACGGTAGAATCCTACTTGTATCTCCGTGTCACTGAGTGGTTGTCGTCTCCCAAAGATGGAAACTTGAAGAGGGCCAAAGCGGACTCGATTTTGATAGACCGTTTCGTTATGGAATACCTGTGTGACCTTGCCCACAAAGGGTCCAATTAACCCTGACGTTGGCCCCGAGTCAGATCCACTGTAAACCAGTGAGTGAGTTCCTGTAAAAGGAATTCGAGCAGGTTGTGGATCCGAGAAGGGTTGGAGCTGCAAGGCCAACTGGTCCAATTTTTGACGTTCTTCCAACGGGGCACGTTTTCCAACTTGTCCCACTTGACGTGCTGCTGTCAGCAGCTCTGTAGCTAGGCGATTGCGTTCGGTTACAGAGTCTTTTAGCTGATTGTCAACTAAAGACTGCTTCCGAGTTGTCAGGGTTCTTCTGATGAATGGATACCCAGCAGCAGGCGCTCGGAAAGGATTCACTCCACGGAAAATAACGGCAACCATCAGGCCGCGCATCATGTATTTGACAATCATGTGGTCTCTTGGAACTTGTCTTTATCGACATATGAATAGCCAAGGACTGTTTCTGCCATCATCCATCAACAGCAACAACAACAGCAATCACCATGCCATCATCAAATCAGAAAATGACAATCCGAAGCTCGAAGGGGTTCGCACTAAGAAGCCATCAGAGATGCTAACCATTTGGCTCTCTTGGGATTTTCCAACTCACAACCTTAGACTACCAGCATGCACCGTACGGTACAGTCCTCACAAAACGGGAGTTGTAGCTGCTAGCTAGTACCTGGTAGTACTCCAGAGTAGCTATGAGCCGCTGATGTCTGTACCTTCTTACATCCGTTTGGATGAAAAAGATGCTTGGAAGCTCCACCTCTCCCGCCAATGCCCAACGAGTAAAACTATCTGATTATCTGGCACTCGAGTAGGCCCCAGGCGACGAAGAACCAAGCGCTCCGTATTGCCACATGTTCAACTTTCTGCAATGCAACCATTGCCTAGACTATGTCCCATCGACTAATTGAGATTACGATTGAGGGACACGTTTGTCAGTGTCCAACCACCAGGTAACCGTGCCTGCACCGGCACGGAAGATTCCAGGAGATACTCCCCCTCTAGACTAGAGCTAGAGATTTGCCAAGGCGGTGTTGAACGACAGCGGGGCCGCTCGGTGTTATTGGCTTGGGACTGCACATCTGCACTACAAACCTCCATAGCTACTAGTACCAGGTTTAGCCAACTCGCCCATATCACCCGTTGCTGCTCCTTGAGCCAGGACAGCAGCCACAGGTACGATGTACGGTAGGCGGTAGGCAAGGCCGACCGAGGACCGACAGTCGAGTGACCGCCGTGCGCCTTTGAAAGCTGAAAACGGAAAGAAAAAGAAGAGCTTGGTGGGTTTTGCAGCTGTTTTGTTCCTCCGAAGTCCGAAGTTAACAGCTTCTTTGCAATGGAGGGTTCCCGAGAAGCTTGAATAACTCTTGGAAGCGAACCAAAACTACTGAGTCGCGTGTAAAAGGGGTGAGCCTCTATTCACCTCTTCACTTTCGCGAACTTCGATACCGCTGATTTAGAAAAACAGGAGCTTTTGGGAGTTATCTGGTTCAATGCAATCTATCTTGCTCCGCTCTTACTTATACTCTTCTCCTTTCGGTAGTTGTTTGGTACCGGTTGCCAGGAAGCTTTTGTAATTCGTAATGGCGAACCGCAAGAGCTCGTTTTTCCCTTTCCCTTTTCTGTACCAGGTACTACTCCAGTAGTATCTAAAGCTACTAGTATCATACATGTACACGCAGCTGCACCGCAAGTTTCAGTGCATGAACACGTGAACAATGATGTTCGCCACCTCGAACCTCGAACAAAGTACCAGCAGTACTACGACTGTACAGCTCCAGCAGTACACGTATCCCGCAACGCTCCCACAACTCAAACCCCACCACACCACATCATACTGCGTGCAACCACAATATTCACTCAAAAAACCATAATCAAAGCAACCAACAAAAGAGTAGAAAGAAGAAAAGCGACGATGGAGGAACCTGGCTCTAGAGATTCAGCTACCGCCATGAGCGTCCCTCAATCATTACATGGTTTGGACCTCGTTGGAGGTGCTGACGCTTTTACTCAACCTGTAGCGCCTGTTTTACAAGAAGTAGCCATGGGTATCTCGGCTGATAGAGCGGTCGAGGACCCCAACAGTTGTCATACCGATACCCCCCTCTTGGAATCTGAGAGCACCGCTTTCCTTGAAGGGAGTTACGTTCCTGCTCATGGCGCTGCTATTGATAGTTCCATTACTGGACGTGACGCCGAGATACCCGACGAGATTGTGATCTCCCCTGCTAGACTCGATGCAAGTCAGAATCAGCTAAGGCTATCCGCTGCCTCCACTGCCACCATGCCGGCCAGCGTACTGGAACTGATCCTTAACACAAGGATCGGTTCTGGCCGGTTTCAGATCGAGAACGAGGAAGACGAGAAAACTATTGATACTATGGCGAAGCTGAAAGCAGGCGAAGAAAGGACCGGAATCAAGATGGATGAAGACAAGCAAAAGAAGCCGGTCAGCATGACCAGGAGAACTGCAGATGCCTTGAGGGTTTCTGGCAAATCGGCGCTAACCAAAATGGAAACAAAGCTCCTTGAGGAACTCCAAGGGACGAATACTAAAACGTCACAGGTGATACTTCAAGCTGAAGAGGAAGAGCAGGCTGCGGAGGAGAGCGGCCAGATGGAGATCAGTGTGGCTCATCAGTTAGAAAGCGGTAGCGGTACTTTTACCGCAGATGCTCAAGAACCCGGTGCCTTTGCCGTTGATTCTTCGGCTCATACAAGGGAACGGCAAGAAACCGGTACCCTCACGGCTTTTCAGGATGACAGCAACTTGGACACGGTTCCGGCTCCACCGGCGTTGATGGCGTTCAGTTCTGTCATGATCAATGGTGAGCCCGTGACGATTGCACACAGTGCCACCATTGCTACTGCTGTGCAAATAGATCATTCCGAAGTAGAGGAGGAGATCAGAGAAAGGATCTTACGGGAAGCAGTCGAGGCTGATGTTGTGTCTCCTCAGGAGGAGGAAGAAGGAGGCAACAAGGATGAAGAGGGAACGACACGATGGAAGTGGCTGGTGGGTATCTTGGGCGTGCTGTTGATTGCCGTGATTGTGGTGGCAGCAACGGTGCCCATCATGGCCAACCGTGCAGAGACCGAGGCGGTCGAAGAAGGTAGTGTGCGGCCCACAGGTTCAACACTAGAAGCAGTCCTCGAAAGAGGATTTGTCCGATGTGGTATATCAGGTAAGAGGCTCAGGCCATTATGTGCTTGTTATCGTTGGATGTCATCTAACCATACTGGACTGCTGAGGAAAGGTGATGTGCAAGGTTTTAGTCAACCCGATCCGGTGACCGGAGAAATGGATGGAATGAATGTTGACCAGTACGTGTACAGCCGTACAACCACTTGATCATGTTACAATCATGGGCTAAGACCACCGCATCCACGTCAACAAACGTCTTACATATCTGTTTGATCTGCCCTCTTGCCATTAATCTGGAACAGTTGTCGAGCGATCTCCGTGGCGGTCTTTGGCGCAACTACCAATATTGAGTTCGTCAACGTTGTGACTAAGGATCGTTTCATCAAGCTAGCTAACTGGGATGTCGATGTCTTGGCGATAACAACAACTGTTACCATGGAACGACAAGTTTTTGAGGCATCGGCGCAAACTGGGTTTCAATTCTCTGCGCCCTTTTTCTATGCGGGCATGATGTTCGGCGGTGTACCTTCGTATGTGGAGTGCGCTGACAACCTTGACAGTATCCATGGAGCTTGTCGCTCGTTGAAGGTGTGCGTCATTACCGGGACGACTCATGAGCTCCTTCTGCAAGAATTGTTCCCCGGTGGATTCGTCATTCCTTCCGTATTGGTGGACGAGATGATTGACAACTTCATGTCTGGAGAGTGTCATGTCATGGCGTCCGAAGCACCCAACATCCCAAGCACTCGCATATACGACGCAGGCTACGCGGGAGAGTACGTTCATGGGCACAAACTTTTCTCTCGCGAGCCCTTATCAATTGCCACAAGACAGGGTGACGCTGAGTGGACAAATCTAGTGAACATGGTCGTCAATACCTTTTACTTCGCAGAAGCACACAATATAACTCAAGCAAATGCTCACGAGATGGAATCCATCTTGGTTCGAGGTGAGGAAAGTGGGAGAACGATCGAAATGATGCAAGCAATTGTGTCCCATCTGGGAAACTACGAGGAGCTGTATCAACGTCATCTCCAGCATCTAATGCCTCGCAAAGGACTGAATCTTCTTTACGGCAAACACAACAAGGATCTTCAAGCTTCGAAAGGGCTCTTGTTCTCCTATCCATTTGGATCTGTGGACACTCGGGGAGAGGGGCCCATCCCGGGCAAAGCTCTTGATCGGATTCTGGCGAGAGGCCACTTGAGGTGCGGTATCCCCGTGCCTGGGAACGCGAATTCTGGCTTGGATGCAATCCTCTGTCAAGCCATTGCTGCTGCGATATTCGCGGGAGACACAGACGCTGTCGAATTTGTGGAAATTGAGGACACCGGTGTTTCTCGTCGGAATGCTCTGGACGATGGATTACTGGACATCGTCGCGGGAGTACGGGTTACCATGCAAACGGACTATCTTGGCTACACCTTCTCTCCTCCATACTATCACTTTCACTCCAATGACACGACAGGCCAGGGCCTACAAGCTTTGGGGATGATGACAACAGACGACGACAAACAATTTTCAGACTTTGTTTTCTGGGTTGTAATGACCATGATCTTCGCGGACGAGAATGCAATTGGCCCTGCAAATGTGACGGCAATCCCAGTGGTCTTGCTATGGGGAGAGGGGTTAAAGCAAAGCTTGCGCGACTGCGTCTACGCTCTGGGAACTTATGGCGACGTTTACAATCGATCATTGCAAGAAGCAGCCCCGCGATCTGGAGCCAACTTGCTGAATCAAGGGCCCCTGTTTGGTCCGCAGCAGTTCTCTGTTCCATTTTCATAGTTGCTCTGCGTACACCTCATCTATTAACTATTGCATAGCCAGCTTCGCAATGAGTTCCTTGTATGCTGTGGTTTCCATGGCTTCGAATGCTAGCAACTCTAGTAGCAAATCGATATTCCCGGCTCTGGCCTCCGCACCAACACATTTGCACTGACCGCAGAATAGGTATTGTGAGTTGCCGTCGGGTCTCGCAAAAAGCAAGATTTTGTTGCTCGGCGTGGAGTCCGTCGTTTGGCGACCTTGTTCAGGCCCCACGGACAAATAATCGTAGAAAAGGCCGTCGAGGTCTTTGCGTGGGTCCACTGTGAACGTCATGTAGCGCCCATTCCCTGAAATCTTGTTATTGTATCTTTGGTTCTGCAAGCTGCATCCAATGTTCACAAACAAGAGCCAAGCATTCTGCAATTGTATGATGCCGCCACGACGATTGAAGCCAAGATAGTACTGATCCACGAGAGAATCTAAGACGGGTTGGGCCAAGAGTTCCACAATACAACTCTCCTTGGTGTAGCCCAGGAAACGTCCAGCCTCCGGAAGTCCTTTGACGGTTGAGATGCATGACAGCTTGAGTGGCTTCTTCTTTTTCTGAACCTGTTGTGCGGCCTTCGCCTTTTGCTTTGCTGCCTGCTTCTTGGTTTCTTTTTCCCGCTTCAGCGTATCCGCGTCTCGTTGATCGGGGACAGGGATGAGCAGGGGTGGCGCTGGATCGCTTTTGCCCGTTTTCCATGTCTGTTTTGCATACCAGATCCCAAGCAAATTCTTTGTTGTTCCACAATCAATGTAATATGCTGCCTTGGGGGATACAGATGCTGCGACATGCTGTGCATCGAGGAAAGATATTCGCCATGAAACAATGAGATGAGCGTAGTTGTCGAAGAACCCATCGTGCATGGTTTGTTTGCTGCGCGCAAGGGCCTGGTGCAACAGATGCGGCAACACTGCAGCGTCCAAACAGGCATATTCAATCTGCGAGTTCGTCAAGGGTCGCTCCTGCCAGTTGGAGCACTGCTCGGCCTTGTCGAGTCGTTTCTTCAACAAATAGCATGCGCTCTTTTGCAGGGACTTCAAACTTTTGTGGGTCGACTTTGGAAAACAGCTATGGAATAGTGTCTCCATGTCCACCACGGATTGCATGGTTCGGAAGCAGGGCATGTGAGGAAATGACACGGCAAGTTTCGATATGTCTTGCCCAATCCCAAATCCTACTATGAGTATATTCGGATTCATAAAGAGAGTACTCAGGGTCTCGCACAAGACCGCCTCAACCTGTGTCATCGGTGTCTCTGGATCTTTGACCGCCCCTTGACACAGCTCTTGTAGATCGATGAGAAAAGATTTTGTGACACTGCTAAGCTGTAGTGTCGCCACAGGGTTCTCGCGTCCCCTGTCTCTTGCCGGCTTCCACTCGCAGTCCAAACCCCAGGATCGTTGTAAGAGTCGATCGTCACGGTCCTGGGAATCGTTGCCGCCCGGCAGCTCTAGAGTAAGAGAAACCTCCTTGGAAAGTATAGCGACAAGACTCTCCTCGTTGATCAAGGTCGCCACCAGCGTATCGGACTCTTTCCCTGAAGCATCGATCGTGGGCAAGTCGTTCAAGCGCAGACGAGGGAGAGACTCAAGGGCCATATCGTGTTCTTCGTGACCGGGCATGGGATCTTTGGACTTGCCTTCGTTCTGTAACTTATCACTTTCGCTTTCTTTCTTTTCCTCAACAGACTTTGAAAGAAAATCTTTGGCTGGCGGCAGCTTTGATCCCTGAAGTCTCTTGGCGCAGGTGGAATGGTTGACACGGAATCTATCGGCGCGTGATTGTCGAATTTCTTTTGTGGTCGGCCTTACACTCCTGGGCTCAAAGGATTTTGGTAACAGCTTGTAAACAGGCTGATTTGTGTGGATGGGCTGCTCGAGGATGGAAGACAACGTTCCTCGAAAGTTGTCGAGCCCAGCAACAATGTCCACACTGTAGTTCGCGGCATCAATTTCGAAACGTGGGTCTAAATCGCCATACTGCTTTCCATCACCACGCGAAACCCGATAGTTCTGAAATTCACCTCCCGCCAGTATTTGTTGGTGTTCGGTTTCAAACATCAGCAGGCACGTTTCTGGTTGTAGGTGTGTCACAGACATACTGCATGGTGTCTGCCCTTTGTTGTTGACTATCAGCAAGTTTGCGCCCCTCGAAAGCAACAGTTTCACCGCGTCGTCACGATCCTGTGTGATCGCGTAGAATATTGGCGACTTTCCAAAGTTTCCCTCTCCCGTGCTGATTACATTGACAAGGTCCAATCCGTGCTTGTTTCCAGCGTCAATAAGGAGTTCGATTGACTCCAGATCCCCTTTCCATGCTGCCAAATGCAATGCATTCTTGGTAAAGTTCCCATCGGTTCCCAATTTAACCAACTTGGAATCAATCGAGAAGGAAGATCAGCGAGACACGAGATGGAGTGTTTGCGACTAGTTAGCCAGGAACATCCAACTTACCAGTGGAAACCGTTCCCCAGCAACTTCTAGTATCTCTCTAACGATGCCGGCTCTCCCCTTCTTTGCAGCCGAGTCTCTGAGCTTCTTGGACAGCGTCTTCATGCAAACTTCCGTGCCCTCAGCACTGCTTTGTTGTTGAGGCTGCTGCTCTTGTGTGGTACCTGGGTCAGCAGTGGCAGCCATTGGAATCGCTCCAGCATCCTCCGCGTCAGCAGCAACTCCAAAGTCGTAATGCTGGTAGACGTTGCCATCTGCCAATTGTCGTTTCTCCATTCGACGCAGAGTCTCACAAGTACTCGGTAACAGTTTCCCCTGTGCCATACCACAAGGCGTGTTGCCATTGCGGTTTACAATCAATACGTTGGCACCGTGATCGAGGAGGAATCGCACAACGTCGTCACGACCTTGATTTGTCGCGTAGAACAGAGCGGTCTTTCCGTAGTTCCCATCCCCCGTACTGATGGAATTGACCAGATCTAGTCCAAACTGCGTCCCTGCATTCACCAGCAGCCGAATGGATTCCAAGTCTCCTTTCCATGCTGCCAAATGAATCGGGTTGCGACTGTAGCTGCCAGGTTCAAAGAGCTGGCGGACGGAAAAGTAACTTGCTACATGAGTGACTCTATCTGTTGTCAGGGCCCGTCAACGTAAATGGTAGCAGGGAACTTACTTGTGGGAACCGGTCTCCAACCTTGGCAATTACATCTTGAATGGTGGCAGCACTTCCCTTTTTAAGACATGCATGTCGCAATCTATTGGATAAGTACTGAACATCACCACCATCAACGACTGATTCAGAGTCTGCTGATGGGGAGAGAGCATTAGCAGCATCTTGTACTGCTGATTCGGATTCGTCTATCGGAAGTGTGTTGCTTATTGTTGCCGCTTTTGCGTTTGTGGTGGTAAATCCTGCAGTGTAAACTCCAGCATTGAGCACCTTGGCCAATCGTATCAACACTGCTGATTGGATCCGTACCGCATGGCGAAAGCTTCCAGAGCCAATGCTCAGAAAACTGCCCCCTTTTGTTGTTGTCAGGAGCGCTTCATCCAGGAGCAATACCATGGGTCTGGTATGTCCCAAAGGAGGTATAGTCCCCGACATGTATCCTGTCAATGCTTCTGCCTGGCTGGTTTCTGCCAATTCCAAGTGGGCGACTTGAAGAAGGACATTGGCTTCCTGCGCAGTCTTGTGGTGTGTGTCTGTCTCATGCTTATCCTTCGACGATGCACCGATGATCTTTGTGGCAATACAGGTTGTTGACTGAGCCTCCTTATGCTCTGAAGCAGTAGTGGTAGTCGATTCCACAGAACATGCCAACAACCTTTCCTTGAGAAGCTCTTCATCGACTCGATCTCGGTATCTTAGGGCCGTGGCAAAAAAGAAGGAATGGTCTAAATCGTTGCCAGCAGTTTCCGTCACGGTCCCTGCACTTGTGGTGGTGGGATTCTGCTGAAACTGGACCTTCCAAATGAGCGTCTTGACAGGAACGACACGTATTTGTTCTTCTCCTGAAATACATGTAGTCAACTCGCTTCTGTCTTCCTCTGCTTCTTCTACAAACTCATAATAAACAGCATCACTCCTGGGATCAACCACTGCCTGGCATAGTCGGCTCTTTAGCAAGTCCATCGTCGTTTTGGTTGACTAATGGTACCTATCCGGATAGCTTGATGCTCTGACTTGAGATGATGCCAAGGTACTAGCTACCGTAGTAGCTGTTGTCCTTTGCCCTCTGGATTTGTCAGTGTGACAACAGCTGTGACAGCTAACGTGTTTCGTCTAACCTGATCTTTACTGCACCACCGCAGCTCAAGGAGTGTAAAGGATGACCATCCGCACGTTCTGTAACAGCCTGCTGAGCTGCTAGAACATGAAATACTACAAAGCAGCTTTCAAAGCCACACCTCGCAGCAGCCCGAAGACCAAACAACCAAACCAAGAGACTTTCTTGACCGCTGCTTCTCTTGACATTACAGTATTCTTTTCTTAGTCTAGCAACAGTAGTACAACCACACCATGACCACCGCACATAGGCCTACGTGGAAGGCAGCTGTTGGACGAGCGCAAGAAGGAGGATGGACCGCAGGTGGATCCGTGAGCACGAGTATCTCCGCTCTGGACGTGGCCGCTCACACCAAGCTCAAGACACGCAGCGGACAACAGTTGATTGACAAGAAAAAGGCGCTCAAGGAGTCACTGTTGGCGTTGGAAAAAGCAGAAGCATCTTCCAGCAAGCACAAGATCGGAAAACGTCCCATTGTGGAAGCCATTGAAGCCGAAGGACGGCAAAAATTATTGAAACAAACGACGGAAGTAGACGAAGTGGCCTTGAAGAAAAAGTACGATGATGAGGATAGAGGAGGGGACGACTCGGACGGATGGTCCGATGTAGACAGGGACGCCTCAGACAAGGATAGTGATTTAGATGCCTCGGATTCAGATTCAGATGATGACGACAGCGATGATGACGACGATGACGAAGCGGCGCTGCAAGCCGAATTGGCGAAAATACGGGCGGAACGAGAAGCTGTCAAAGCCAAGGCAGAAGCGGAAGCAGCTGCAGAGGAGGAAGAACAAATGGGAGAAGCGGCTATGATTGGAAACCCACTTTTGGCATCGGGGGAGGCATCGGCAAAAATGAAACGAAAATGGAATGAAGATGTGGTCTTCCGAAACCAGGCGAAAGGAGAACCAAAGCCCAAAAAGCGGTTCATCAATGACACTGTCCGCAATGATTTCCACAAGCGTTTCTTGAACAAGTTCATTCGATAACTTGACAAAGACAAAAACAATATGCATGTCCGGAGTTATTGGGCAAGTGGAGGAACAACTCTGAACAGCTACCAAATCGAGTGCACTAATAACTCTTATGACGGTACATCACGACCCTTCCCCGCTTTTGAATGACTGTGGGATCTGACCCGTAGTGTCGTAGAGGCTGCTATGTTCGCCTGGATTCATGCCGAAATCGGGCTTTATAATCTACGCCACCTCACTGTGGCATAACTTTTTCCATCCGTTGCTATTGCAGTTCGGGTCGTGCACCCAATCGTTCAAAACAATCCGTAGCTCTGTTTGCTCAGCAGCGCCATTGTCCTTTCCAATAAACACAGTCACCGTGGCAGTGGGAAACCAAATGTTGCGATCACTTTCAGAAGTGTCTCTTTGCTCCGGGTTCTCACTGGAGCTTGACAGTGATTCCAACTCAGACCAATACGGCATTGGTGGCCACCACGATACCGGCAGCAAGCCTGTTGCTTGGAGCATCCAAACTAGACAAAGTGCAAATCGAGACAGCGTTTGGCGCCGCTGCGGAATGTGGCTGGATGCAGCGAAGAAATGGCAGAGACAGGGAGCTGGAAAAGAACGGGAACAGGAGTCGCGTCACTTTGTCGGCTTGAAGATAGATCATTTGTCTAGACAGCTTCTGCAATGGATCCCAACTTACCTGGGTTCTTTGGTTTACTCAAACTATCAAATAATGGTCAGACCAACACTGTCTAAGCTACATTCACTGCTGCGAAGAACGGTTTCAAACTTACTTGATGGCGACAATGACTCTAGCAGGTCAAGCCCAACAATCTAGCTACTGGCCAGATTCTGTAAAGGTAGGCGTTCTCTTGTCCAGCGCCAACTTCTAACGAAACTCGCACTATACAGGCTTTGCGAGGTGCAATGTCATCGTGGCAGGTAAGATAGATGTCAAGATAATGTTTTGATGGTGTAGCAATCCATTATGCATTACGGGCTACTAGCTAAAGTAAGTGACATGGCGCCAGTGGCACCGCTCCAGGGGCAGGTCGCGAACATTCAAGGCGTTCCAATCACCTTGATCCGTGCTCTCTCGCGTGGAGTGCATTCCTCGTTATGAATATATCTTACGGCACATCACTTGTGTGTGTTTGGTTGTTGTCGGTCAGCCCCCGAGTGTCGACATCATGGTCGCCCCTTCTCTTTTAACACGTAGATTACAAGCCTTCTTGCCTATCTAGGTGGATGCCTCTATTGTTGTTGCTGCCAGTGTCTCTTCCGTCACTGCCTCGACAACACTGTCCCCCGTCGATTGACAAGACGACAAGATGATGAACCATCCAAAGGAGATACATGCCATGAAGAGGACTCTCATGTGATCAGGGACACAGCTAAAGCTGATGGTTTGTGCGGGCAGCCAGACGGCCCAGTACTTGTAGAGCAGGCCTTCATCCCGAATGTCGGACAAGTACTTGTCCAATCCCTCCGACAAGGGATAGTCAAACATGACTGCCTTGATAAAGTAGACAGGTGGCAGCCACATCAGTGGGGCACTCACAAAGTTGTCGAAGAGAACCGACTCGACAACGTTCTTGAGGTCATGGTTGGTCCCAAAGAGATGAGGAAACACAATGTCGTATTCGATGTGGCACATGAGGCCAATAAAGATTCCCCCATAGATAATGTAGGCGGCATTGCGACGTAACTCAATGGCGCGTTCACTGCTCGTCCAGCTTCGTATTTGAGCGACACAGTCGGCCAGGCTGGCTTTTACACCACACGTCAGGACGGCTGCCTGCAGAGGGTAGGTTTGATAGAATGTATTCACGTCTTCTAACGTCATGGAAAGAGTTGTGGTGGTGGTGGTTGTCGGCGATGACAAAG
>CAICTM010000671.1:0-53615 GCA_903772945.1 Seminavis robusta
TCTCTCATTGGCACAGACAGCATGGTATCAATGTACTTGCTATGAGTCGCCATCACGGCCGAGTGATACCACTTTTCCATTGATCCCTTGGCATCCTCTTTTTTGCCCACTGTGATCTTGAGGTCCGCTTCCCGAGATTTGAGATCCAAGGCAGCATCCTTGATCCGTACGACTGTAGCCTTTTGTTTGCGGGAGGCCCATCAGTGTCATTATTGCTATCACTGTCACTCAGATGGAAAGTATCATTGTCACTCATTATTGTACCTGGTAGACGTGTACCCGCTACCTTGTCGGTTAGACTATTCCTTTCGTCTTCAAATAATCATGAAGAATGAGATGCAGCGAAAACAATAGAATTAAGATTTTTCTTTAGAAATGATAAAATTATGCTACCTGGTACTAGCTAGAGTAAAATAAGTCCAGCCCCCGAACTTTTTAGGCTGCTGGTCTGCTGTTACATGTACCACCGTAAGAATAGCAATACTACTAACCGATACCTACTAGCTAGCTAGTGTCTCCTCTCCCTGGATTCTGCTTTACATAAGACCGGTTCTGCTTTCCATAAAGACCAAAACAGCTGTCTGTACTACAACACGTAGAATTGTACAATCGGATAGTAGGTTGGATTCAAATTTCTGTCTTTATGTAAAGCAACGGTTACTCTCAGTACCACAAACATGTAGGATCTACGGCAAATTCTCACTTTTCTGTTCAAAAGAAAAGAACACACAATGAGCAACGGATACCCAAACAAATAGACGATCGGCGACGACTTACCATTGATTATCCTAAACAAGAGGATGGCTTCCTCTTTGTAACAGTCAAACAGTCAACAGGCTTAGAAGTTGAGGCTGCGCCTCACCTTGCTGTTCATCTCAGGATGTTGCTTGAGAATGTGTTGGCCCATGCAAACCTTCGCCTCTTTGTTGCAAATCCAGAACTGCTTCTCCTTTGCCGCTGGATACTTCTCTTGACACTTGCCGCACACCCAAGTTGTGTTCTTCTTGCAGACTAAGCACTTGCCTTGTTCTCTCTGTGTTGGCTTATCTTTCTTCCTTCGCTTGGTTGGTGTGGGAGCACAAAGTTGGTATTTTGATTCAAGGCAGTTGTTGCCACGCTTTCGTGGAGCACCAAGGGTATCCTCAACTCGCTGTGTTCTTCTACGGAGAGCTCTTTCTTCATAGGTGTTGTCAATGAGTTGCTCTGAGAGTATCTCAATGAAGTCTCGAGGAGTCCACCATTGCCCCTGACATCCTTTCGCCAATTCAAAAGAATCAACTACAGCCATTGAGAAAATAGAAAGATTGACACGGACATCCCACTTGAGAGTCCTGACTTTCTTTTCCACCATGACGCTTTGCTGTCTGCTCCTGTTGTGTTGGTCTATCTTTCCACATGCTGAGTAATAGATGTGGCTTGCTTCTGGTTGTGGAATGGTAAGGTGCACTCTTTCAGCTTCAACGCTGAGGTCTGGATTCACTTGTTGCCAACGAAATCGTGTGCATGGAGGACCTGGAGCAACAGAACTGCAAGTAGAGATAAAATAGCGGCGATCTCTATCCACCCACACATATGCAAGTAGATCTGTGTCTTCGTGTTGGCATGTCACAGCATGCTGGTCTCCTCTTCCACCAGGAAGGATGTAGCGAGATAGATATTGCATGGGGTATCCTTTGGTTGCTGTCTTGACTACTCCAATGAACCGGAGGCCAATGGACTTGAGTCTGATGGCTGTTTGCACAGAAGCGAAGTAGCTATCAGCAACAACAACTCTGTTCGAGTTTGCCCACGGCTTGACCAACTCATACAGTACGTTGCATCCATGGGTGTACCTGCAGTTGCGGGATCAACAACGCACAATGTAAGATAAGAAGAACAAACAAAGTCATGAGTAGACAGTAGATGTACATACCCATTATCGGCTTGAACCGATGCCGCTTGCTCATGAGCATCTGGATCTGCGGTGTCCGTTGCTTTGACCAGTTTCAAGCGAAGCATGACTCCAGTTACACCATCGGCAGAGTTTTGGATCTCGCAACCAAATTCAGGCTTTCTATCCAGTGCAATATAGTGAGGCAACCCAATACTAATCCAGCTTCCACCCAATCCATACCAGCGACTCATGGACTCGTCAGTGCAGATCTTGCCGGATGGATCATAATACTCCTGACGGTGATGGTTGAATCGGTCAACCCATCCTTGAACAAGCAACCACCTGTAGGTTTGGACACTCATACCCTCTGGCCTTTCTTCTGGTTGGTCGCTCCACACAATGTGCTGCATCAGCTCAGCATATCTGTTTTTACTCATGCCGGTCTTGCCAAAATTGGGAGCAGGAATGTACTTGCGGTTGGTAGTCTCAGACCAAAGGGAAGCACGATCCCCAAACTCAAATCGAGTGATCAAAAGGGTGACACCCAACCACTTCAAGATTTCTCCGATGGTTGTCAATTTCTTACCGTCACGGCGGAGATTCTTATTGGTGGCTTCCACCATGAACTTCAGCTGCTCGCGAGGGAAGGAAGCCATGAAGAAGTCATACGGGGAATACTGAAACTTGGCACCAGGCGTATCATAATGAAAAACATCTTGATTTCGGTCATCACAGCCAGGAGTATACTCTCTGCCTGTGTATTGACAGGTCATTTTCCACATGCGCTGGCGAACAGGACCATTTGTGGGGACATTAGTTGGTCGATCAGTGTACCAGTCGAAGCCATGTTTGCTTGACACTGGAGTGCGTCCACCCCTTGGAGGGGGCTGTTGTTCCGGATTTTCACGAGAAGAACCCTCCACGCTGGCAGTTTCTGATTCGTTGTTTGCTGTAGCAGTTGTGGTAGCGTCAGCGGTAGCCGTTGGGGTAGCTGTGGATACTTGTTCTTCATTGTTGGTGGTGGTGGTCGTCGTCGTTGTTCCTGTCAGTGGTGGAGGATTGGATGGTTCCACGGTGGAGGAATTTTCATTGTTGTTCCGAATTGGTGAAGGTGGATTTGGATTGGTTGCCTTCGTGCTTTGCATAGACAATATCTTTTCCTTCAGCTCATTGCCAAACTTGTACAATGCCTTGATGTATGTAGTGGATCTCTTGGCTCCCTCTTTGCGTTGCTGCAGAACCTCCAGCACGGTTCCTTCCACCCATGTTGTTGATGCTCCTCCTCCAAAAACACGCTTTGCATCTCGAGAAACGTGCTCCGCCTTGGCCCAAACGAAGCCACCAACTTGCTTGCGACTATCCTGGTTGTTCGACATCTTTGCCAGTCTGATTGTGGCGGAAGCAGCCGTCGGAAGCGACCAAAAAGAGCATCATTGTCATCGGTTTTTCATTGGAAGGTGGAATGAGAAAAAGTGACTCGCGCACGAAACAAGCCAAATTCAAGTAAGCAGAACATGTGCTACCGAGCCGATCAAGCGTCCAATATTGGCTCAACGACTAAATAAAGAGTGCTTTATAAAGCGAGCAAGTTTATATTGTAATACAGAGCTGAAATTATAGAAAGCAAGCAAGCTTTATAGTGCGCTTTAAGTAAAGCGGCGCGCTTTACATAAAGCGCATAGGCGAGGAGACACTAGTACCGTAGATTAGCTAGCTAGCCATTTTAAATATCGCATTCCTTGAATAATGGATCTCTGAAGCTTTTAATTTGTACGGTACGGTACGGTATGGTGCAGTACGGTGCAGTGCGGTGCGCAGGTACAAAAATCGTCAACGAAAATTCTCTGCAAAATACTAAAAGACTGCCCACTGATAATTCTGAAGTAATACTAATACAACACTAAAAGTGTTCGGGGGAAGTGTTCAGGAGAAGTGTTCGGGAGCAGTGTTTGAGAGAAGTGAAACCAAATTTGCAGAGGAATGTGATTCTCAGCTTGCCTTTTGAATTCGTACAGTGCGGTGCGGTACGGTGCGGTGCGGTTCTGTACGGTGAGGTGCAATATGGTACGGTGCGGTGCGCACAAAAATCGTCAACGAAAATTGTCTGCAAAAATCATAAAAGACTGTCCACTGATAATTCAGAAAGTAGTACTCTACAATACCGAGAGTGTTTGGGAGAAGTGTCCGGGAGCAGTGTTCGAGAGAAGCGTTCCCATATTTGCAGAGGAATGCGATTTTCAGCTTGCCACCCTTTTGAATTAAAAGCACCAGTGTACTGATACCGGTACCGTTGGCCTTGAATATGGATTGCATCCTGTCTATAGTTACCGGTAGGATCTGGATTGCATCCTGTCTATAGTTACCGGTAGGATCAGGATTGCAATCTCGACGACCTCAGGAAAATCATCATGAGTTCTCGTGGATTGGAGAGCATTACCGTACCATGAAGTTTCCGAGCAATCGTCACCACCTGACGATGCCCGAAGATCAAGAGCCCTGGAGCCCTGAAGTGGACGAGCCAGACTGCAACCAATACATGTAAGAGTCCACAACCTGGCTTCTGCATGGGTGCGCGAAGCAATGAAAAGGCCAGTGATTCTTCACCTTCCCTCTTCTGTTGATACCGTATGTCGTCTTTCCTGGAAAGCCTGGCTAGCTAGCTCATAGCTAGCTAACATGATAGGTTGGACGGTCAACGTTTGCTGGGCGCCAATAGGGTCCTGCAGGGAGTGGCCAATAGCTACAAGAGCTACCACTAGCCAGCACCGCGATTGGGCGCTCGATTCGCGACTAAAAAGGTTTCGGTGGAACATTTTTGGGGGTGTGGCGAGAGCGCCATTTCCCGGAGATAAGGAAATACCGGTAGTTTGGGAGCGTTTGAAATAATGATGAAATCTCTTCTGGGAGTGCTTATTCTCATTGATCAAATCGAACAAGCTAGCCAGCTAGCTAGCTTTAATTAACTACATGTATTTTAATTAAAAAAGATAATCTAGCTAGCTAGCTACCGGTAGCCACTTGTACACAGTCAGTCTTTGCGCACTCAGCCAAAAACTCAACCTTTTTCAAATAAGACTAATAATTTTTGTCTTTTTGCTATAAAAAGTAGAACACTACCGTAGAACAAGTACATGTACCTCCAATACATTTTCATAACATCGGTAAATCAGTGAAATGCGGGAAAAGCTTTTTCTTTTCTCTTTTCAGAGCCTCTCTTGGTGATGACGAGCGCTGGAGGCTAGCTAGCTGGAGCTTTTTCACTCCTCAAAATTTAATCTGTGCAACAAACACCACCATGAAGTTCTGCAAAAACCTCCAACGGGTGGTTGAAATATCCGACCCGGAGTGGGCTCCTTATTGGATCAACTACAAACAGCTCAAGGTGAGCCTTGACTTCGAGCTGCTTCTGTGCAGCTTCAAAAAGTCCTTATCTGTTCAGTTTTCACTTCCAGAACGTTTGTCCCTGACCTCGCTCACTCCCTCTTTTGCCTTCTCGTTTCTCTTTGGCAGAAACTGATCAAAGGCATTGTCTCCTCATCTTCCACCGCCATAACCGCCGATCCAGCGACGAGCAGCAACACGCAGAGCAACCCTAGCAGCAGCAACAACAACGACGACGCCACCACCGAATCTATTACCCAGAACCAAGATTCGCCAGGCGAATCTTTCCAATCCGCAGTGGTATCCGCAGTAGCAGTAGTGGTCGAAGGACAACAACAACAACAAGCAGCAGCAGATCACCAAAGCAATGGCGATGAAACCTCCGAACGACGACAAGCGGATCCTCCACCACCGTCTCCCGAACCAACCGATAGCCACAACAACAATGACGTCACGGCCGTATTGGGACGAAGTCCAGGAGAGATTGCCTTTTTCAAACTCTTGCATACCGAAGTCAAAAAGGCCAGTCACTTTTTTGAACAAGCCCAAAAGGAATACCAGATTCGAGAAGAGCGAGTGCGAAAGGGGATGGAACTCGTCAAGAATGAACGAGCGGCGGGGGACACCACCGAAGAACAGTGGTCTCGCGTGGCGCAGAGCATTTTTCGATTATATCGCGAACTGCTGTTACTGGAAACATTTGCCATTATGACATACTGTGGATTTTCCAAGATTCTGAAAAAGGTAAGCTGGGTGCAGGCTAGTGTAGAAGAGCTTTTTCGTTTGTGGGCCAGGGTCTCATGATGTATGTATTGTGGATTGATTTCCTTGGATGAAAAACAAACAGCACGACAAAAACACGGGGTTTTCCACCAGAGATGCCTTTATGGCCAAGGTGGTCAATCAAGCAAATTTCACAAACTATCCTCTAGTGCTGCAAATGATCAATCGCTGTGAACAGCTATACGAAGAAGCATCCAACAGACTAGCGCAAGAAGGAAAAGAAAGTCTTCACGAAGACGAGAGACTCTTTATTCACATGATTCACCGATTGAATGCACAAGTAGTGGGCGTCGACGATGCCCGAAAACCCGCTGCGGACGCGAAATTGCCTGCCAAGGATCCAACCGCCAAAGAAGTAACACTGAGCCCCCAAGCGTTTCGTCAGCTATCTTACACACCATTTGTCAAAGCCGCTTGGAAAGCACAGTCGCTGAAAGAACTTGTCGCGGAAAATGACGCTAGTTTGGACCCCAACAATAAACAACGAGAAGACGATTCCGATTCGGATGGAGACGGGAATTCCAAACCCAAAGCAGCAACAACAACAACAACAACAACAACAACAGCAGCAAAAAAGAAAAAAACAGACCAAGATCGCAAGCGAAAGCCGTCGCGCAAGACGGACCCGGACTCGAAACGACGAAAAGACGGCTAGCTAGTTGGGGATGGGTCGTTGGGCATGGACGTGCCGTAGGGAACGCTTTCCGGGTGGGGTGTTGAATGCTCAAAATGGTGAACCATCACTTTTGGTTTTCACAGGGGTTCTTTTGTTGACGATTTACACCCACTCATTCCCGTCGTCCAACTATGCTAGACTATTGTGACAATCTGCTACCAGCCAAGACTTTTCACCGACAACGGGCGAAGCTTGAGCGGCCTGCTTTGCAGCGGGATTTCGTTTGTTTCGTCGGCAGCGTCGAGGAGTCGCTTACCATGTATGCAATATAATTATTCCTGTACAGTAGTATCGATTGGAGGAGATGCGGCCGCGAGCGCAAGGTGCGGGTGGGATCTGGTTTCGTCGATTCCACCTCTTGATATTCATCAACCAGCAATATATCACTATAGATATTAGACCACGTGTATTGAATGAGCTATTGAATGTCGACTGATAAAAAACCTGCGAGTGTCGAGTCAACCAGATTGAAGCATTCTATTCGACATGTCGAGAATGGTTCTGTCGAATGTTCGCCGTCGGTTTTAACTAAGGCTTTAGCTAGGTGCCATCGGTACAACGGTGCCAGATAAGTTCCTTCAAAAGGATTCGGAGCAACAGGAAGCTTTGGGAACTGTGTGGAGTGGAGGATGATACCGCTACTGTAGCGCCAGAAGCAGGTAGAAATATAGGTATGGAAATAAACGTAGTTTCCTTTGGGCACACGAGGGCCGGCAATTGAATGCATGAGCATGCAATAATATCCCAGACGCAAGAAGGAAAGAAGCCCCCAAGCTCACTTTGACGTGGACTGTAGCAGTAGCTGTAGCAATGTAGAGTTCATTTTACAATGTATTAGCCTGGTACGAACGCTACTATAGCTTAGCTGTCACCGTCTCTCGCATCACCGGCACCGTCAGTTCTTCGTTGCTGCAATCGCGCCGCTGGGTCAGTCTGTTGTAACTCCAAGAAAGCCTCTGCGACTCCTTCCTCGGCCTTTGACGGATTGATTACACTCAAAACTTCTCGGTGACGGTATTCCATGTCAGATAGACGCTCTTGGGCAAATCGGACCTTGTCGTTGGCTATTCGTAGGCATCTAGACGCTTCTTCGACATCCATCTCCATGTCACGGATTGTCTCCCTAAGCTTTTCTGATTTTCTTTCGCTTGCTGCTAGCCGTCGTTTCTTCACGCCCATATCACTGTTGTTGTGTGGGGACAGTCATAGGAGGAACGATCAAAACAGCTGAGTCAATTTGAAGCAACCAAAACGAATGCAAGGTGTCACCTGATATGATATCTGTACTTACACCTTCAAAATGATAATGTCGTCCTTTGCTTGTTGCTCTTCTTTCTTTCGCTCCTCCAATCTGTTTCGAGCTTGTGCAATGTCGTCTAGAGCATCTTCGTATGCTTTCATGCGTGCACTGATTCCAAGACTGCCTGAAGGGCCCCATGCAGGCACATTTGGAGGGATTCGTTCCACCGCCAAGGCTCGCTCATCCCTGCTCTTCTGTTTCTGTGCCCTCTGATCTTGCGACTTTCCATTTGCTTTTGGCGTAACGCCTTGAGTTTGTTTGTCCTCGACGACGAAGTCCCCTTCTCTTTCTGCATCTTGGGCGTTCACATCTCTTGGTTTGTCGTCTGCATCAGATTCTGAAATGACATCTGCATCTACAATGGCATTGTAGTCCTCTACACTGACATCGTAGCGGTAAGCATAGCCTCTACCACGTCGTTCCCGCCGAGGTCGACGCTGCCCATTCCTTGCATTCGCCCCATTCTTCTTTATGCCCATTTGTCTGTCGTACTCGGCGGCTTTGTAGTCGTTTTCCTCGTTGTTTCCGCGAAGAAAGTCTCCAACAACATCGAACGGTGATTTCCATGGGGAAGATGATTGCTGGTTGCGGGGCCGTCTTCTGTCTCTGGGACTACGGGACTGCTCAAAGTCGTCTCTCGTATCATCATCACGAAACCAATCGGATACCTTTTCATAAGCCCAATCGTCTCCTCCTCGACGCGACCTTGATCGATAACCATCATCATAGTAGGATTCATCATTGTCGTACTCTGCGTCGTCTTCCCAGGGACTCTTTCGAGGACGCCGTTTTCTCCTTGGTCCGGGGACCTGACTGGGTCTGACGGGTTCTCGGAACTCCTCTTTGAGATTCTGCTCCAGAAAGGGTCTGGGTTGATCATTTGGGGGCGTAACAAAATAATGCTTGTCGTTAGGCATGGATTTGTGTGTTTCTGGAAGAAGAGTATCATCATAATCATCAATATCGTCTTCTAACCTTTCATCGCTGGGAGGCTCCATGCCACCTCCTCCATCGCCATCTCTTGTAGAGACACGGTCATAAATGTCATTGAAACTATCTTCTTTCACACCATCAACAACATCATCATCGTAGTAATAGTCAAAATCGTCGTCGTAATCGTAGCTGTCGTCATCATCATAGTAACGCCGCCGTTTCTTTGGTTTGTCCATTCTTCCAGCGGGATCTAGTGCATCGTCGAACAGGAAGGCCAATCCATTGAACTTTCCTTTGGTGCCCCCAAACATAGTCTTATCCGCTGGCGACGACGCCTCATCCGGGTCAAAGCCATACCAGAATAGTTGTTTGTAAAAGTCACCAACGACAGGGGGAGGAGGGGGTGTTCCGGATCGGAATGTAGCTCTTCTGTGGATACGCGTGAGCAAGTATGTAAGTGTGTTGTTCTCTTGAGGAACAAAAGGATCCATCCAGCAATCACTGATCCAAGCGTCAATAATTCTGCATCAAAACAACCAAGGAAAAACCACCCAACATACCTTCTAGATCTTGAGGATGGTTGTCGAGTATCTCTCCTAGGTCTTGTTCTTGTTCTGGGTGGCTCATTGGCCCCTGGTACTCGTTGTGTGGGACGTGCAGATGATGATGGTCGAATCGGATCATACCGTGCTGGTGGATTGGTCCAATAGTTTCCACCAGATTCTTCCTCATCATCGGCATCATAATATTCTTCATCATCATCATCATAATATTCGAATTCGTCGTCGTCATCCTCATCGTAATAATCTCCTCTTCTTTTATTGACATTGTTGTTGTATCGATCCATCTTGGCTGCCTCTGGTTTTGGTCGAGGCACTCGAGGACTCTGCTGCTGCTGCTGCCCAACTGCTGGTTCTGATGATTCGGAAAACTCCACCGTTTCTCGTCTCTGTTGTTGTGTTGGTGGTTTTCTTCTGGGCGGTCTGTAGAATGCATCATCATCTGATTCTTCTTCTTCTGCTTGCCCTGGCCGGGCAAAGAGACTGCTGGAGGGTCTGGTGTGGAATGGCATCCAATTTGGATCTCTCATTTGCAGTCTTTGCGTATTGACACATAATGGGAAGGAATTTGATCTGAAAGCTCCAAAAGCAAGCAGGAGTAGTAACTTGGAAAAAATGTACAAGGAGTGTGGCTTTGCTGAAGATGTTCTGGAATGTGGTTGATACCCTGGAATATTCATTGCTTTGCTTGGATACCCCATTTTTCTCCCTGCCCTTTTGCTTTTCTTCCTGAAGCCTAGTAAAAAGCAAGCAAGGGACAAGATATTGTCCTCTGTCTGAGTGGTCTGAGGAGCAACTATAGCAGGTTATTGATGGTCTCACAGCATGTTCGATTCTGCTTGTGGGAAGAAGAAATAATGAAGTCGGCATTTTGCGGTTTGTGGAGGGAGTTGATCATCCGTTCCACGTGGAAGAGAGAAAGAGAACAAATCACTTCCCCCAAAACATTCTCCCCCAATTTGTCAAACGTGCCCCCAAACAGGGAGAAAAGATCCAATGGCTCAGCACACACACGCAGACCCTCATCGGCCTCACCGACCTTTCTCGAAAGCTCAAGTAATAATACACCATACCGTAATAGCAAGCCAGCTAGCTAGAGGCAGATAAACAGTTGTAAATCATGGCAGACTGGCAAGAAGAAGAGGAAGGCGAAGGCGTTGCGCAGCAAGTTCAGCAACAGCAGCAAGAAGGAGAAGACGAAGAGGAAGAAGATTCGTTGTTTGGAGAGGAAGACGATGATGCGGGTCAGCAACAGGATGTCCTATTGATGCGGTTCTGTCCACACGATTCATCCATGCTGTATCCACAGGAGAACAAACGAGAACGGCAACTACAATATGCGTGTCGCTTGTGTCGGTACACGGAAGGAGCTCCCGATCAGCCACTCATTTATCGCAATGAAATGAAAAAGGAAGTCGGAAATATCTTGCACACGGTGCCATCGGCCGTCTCGGATGACCCCACATTGGCCCGCAGTCAAAATACCGTTTGTGGAAATTGCCAACACAATGAAGCCGTCTTTTTTCAATCCGAAGTTGCTCAGAGTGATTCCTTGGCGTTGATCTTTGTCTGCTGCAATTGCGATCACAAGTGGGTCAATTAGAAGAAGGAGGAAGTTAGGATTGTTACGGTAGTGGGTCAGTTAGAAGAAGGAGGAAATCGTGATTGTTGGAGTGTATTATCTGTTAAAAAGAAAAACAACAATTAACTACGGAAAAATGGGAGGAAGAGAAAAAATGGTCTTGGTAGGCATGAGTACAGTTCAATTGAATGTGGGGGGATACATCTTTGTGATGGAAGATGCGGTGACAAGGCAAGCAACCATCATCATTATCAGGCAACTTAGCTAGCAAGTAGGTACTTCAATAGGTTATTCAGTTGAGGTATTACTACCTACTATCGTTGTCTGCGTGACTAGTGCTCGACAGCACAGGGCACAAAAAAAAAAGCTCTCTTAACTGCTTAGCCTTCAAATCCTGCGATTGATGAAGAGAGTTTCAAAAGCGTGAAGACCATCCATCCCAATTTCTTTCCAGAGAAACTCAAAATACTGGTGTTTCTCTTTCCCCTGCAGCAGTTCACCCACTCCCAATGGAAGCCTCCCATTGCGACACAAGAATTGGGAGACAAATTGAGCCGAGGCAGCCCCTGTCTCTATTGAAAGCATCCTGGGCATGGTTTCATGCAGCATGGCTTTTCCCCCAAGCCTTGTGATTGTCGTCTCAGGTGTGTCTTGATAGAGTATCGACATACCCGTCACCTTCTCGTCATGCTTTTGATGATGAATGGCGAGGCTGAAATCCACCAAGAGGCAGTTGAAGATTGCAACCCTACAATGCACAAACATGTGGTGAGCTGCCTGTTTGGGGTGCCAAGAAACCAAATGACAATCAGTAGCACTTACCTGTCCAATCCCTCAATAATAGTCCCGTTGCTGTTCGCCTGCTTTGTTTTCAATTCTTTCAAGCTGTTTGCATAGGCTACCATAAGTTCCCAGACCCGATCGATTGGGAACAGAGAAGACGAGAGCAGCAGTCGATGTGCCCACGTTGTGGGAGGCAAAACCACCAGCCGGCAGCTTTGCGTAACCTCGCGGCTGACGACTCGAAAAAATGTAATCGCCGCTTCTGACTCCAGCGAAGACCCCCATGATCCGTGTGAGAGGGAACTCTCCACCAGCAAGTGATTTGTCCAATGAACGAATTCCTTTACCAGTCTTTGGCGAGCTGCGCTGCTGCCATGTTCTTCTCTTCCATGGCGTGCCAAACGGCTCAAGAGTGACGACAGCGTACCTGCAACAATGGCATACCGAACCTTGGCCGTCCCAAACAGAAACAGTCTCTCCAGATAGATTAGTACTTTGCTCCAAAGATCCGAGAAGGTGCTTGGAATGGCAAGGGCAGGCAAAATGTCGTATAAGAGCCACACACCCCATTCTTCCGCGCCATCCCATGATGGAAGTAGTAAGTCAGTGACAAAGGCAGATTCCACTTCAAACGAATGTTCCGCTTTCATTGCAGCTGCTGCCACCCGTTTCAGTATTGCAACCCTCCTTGTTGTTGTTGTTGTGGTTGTTTGCGTCGCCAAAGTCGGTGGATTGTTGCGCTGTCTGACAGTTCGGTCTTCACCCGCCCCATCATCACTCGTGGTGCTATCGTCTGAAGAAGAGTCATCAAGGTCCATCTTTTCACTTATTGTTGATGATCGAGATTCTTTGTCTTTTGTCGCAGACTGCGATGGCAGATTGTCTTTGGGAGCTGACGTCGTTTCCGGATGGTGCCACTCTTGCTGGAGCATGAATGATAAAGATACTCTGAACCGGTCAGAATCTTGAAATGGGGCTAGTCGGCCATGGAATAATCCCGAGTCTGATAATGGATCCCAAGAGAGACCAGGAAGAGAGCAAAGATTGGTGCTTTGAGGAGCTCCTTCTGGAGACTCGTTGTCTTGTTTGTACCAAGTGTGTTCAAAGGCTCTCTTCCAAGCTGTATTTGGGAAGACTAGCCATCGAGCATTCTTCTTGACATCTCGTTCTTTGGGCCGATTGGGTATCGTTGCCAAAATGGGGCCGCACCCAGGAGGGTTCAGCCTGGCAAACAGTTCCAGCAACACCAGTGGGGCAAACTTTGCAGGCGCTGCACCAGTAGCCACATAGAATCTATGTAGGCGTCTGGCTCTAAAAACACGGGCGTGTTTCTTCGTGGTGATGACCAACAGCAATCGAACGGCATCGAAACACAAGGCTGGATCGGTGGACCATTTAAAAATGACACTGTACAATGAATCCAATGCTCGTTCTGCCGGTTCCGAGAGAGCTCCATTTTGGACTGCTAGCCATAAGAATTGCAAGACACTGGCAATTCCCAAAGCATCCGCTTTGGGCGTCTGACATGCGGAAAGGAGCTTGAGTACAGAAAGCTCCGAGATGAAATGGCCTGATTTTGGTAGATTGATCGTTACCAAGTCTCGAAACAACAAGCAAGTGCTTGCCGCGAAATCTTCGGCGGACAAGGACGCCTTGCTGGAAACAGATTGAGGATCCAGAGTTCCACAAGCAATCAAACAAATGGAATTTTGCTGGTCGGTCGTAAAACCAACTTCTTTGGCAACGCTTTGAAGCTTTTGGAGAGACTTTACAGCTTGTGCCTCGGTGATGGTGGCTCGACTCCTCTTCCGAGTAGTAGATCTTTGCCACGCTTTTTCAATAGCGTCTACTTCTTTCGATAATAACTTTGGCATTGCAGGGAATCCATTGGGGAAGATATGCTGAGCAATCCCACTGTAAGCCTCTTCAAATAATTCATCCGTAGGAACATCATGACGAGACCGCTGCGGTGTCATTGTGTCATTGTGTCATGTGCTCTTCTCTGAAGGAAGGTGTGAAGATCCTTGGTGGAGACGAGAGATCAAGCTGTTGTCACCGGATTTGCCTTGTCTTCACATCTCTGCAGGATGAAATCCTAGTAGAGACAATTCCGCCGGCTTCCTTTTACGCACCCGGGGAGAATGCAAGAAGAAGCATCTCGATCCTTGCCATGGCTTTCTGGTACCAGGTACGGTATCGGAACGTGTTTGGTTGTTGCATTGGTACCGATACGCAATCAGCAAAGATGTACAGTACCAGATAGATGAACGATACGATGAAGGCTCACAATACCAGAACGGTGCATCTCACAATCCAATCCAACAATACAATAATAAACTATGGTTTCTCTCTTTCTCCAGCTTTTTGAGGAGCAGGACCTCTTCACGCTGTCCCTCCTGGGGTTTCTTCTCGTCTCCACGACCTTGTTCCTTGTCAAACGAAGTATGGAGCTGAAGAAGCCTGTCCCCAACTTGCCCTCGCCTCCAGATAGTCATTGGTTGTTGGGGCATGCCTTGACTTTGATATCGCCTCCTTTCTTTGACAACATGGCCAAGCTTGCCGTGAACTCCGCCAATGAGCATGGTCAAGTTGGATTCTGGATGGTGAATCGACCTTTTATTGGTATTACTCATTGGGAAGACGCCAGAGAAGTGGAACGCAATGAAGTGGTTCGTGACTTCCCCTTTGTGTTTGAACGATTGCTAAGCCGTTTTGTGGGCAAAAAGAGTTTTGTACTCCTCAATGGACCCGAATGGAAACTCTACCGAGCCGCCGTTTCCAAATCCTTGGGACCTTCGTTTATGTTAAAGACGAGATCGATTGCGGCTCGACTCACACAAGAATGGATCCAACAACAAGCATACGACGAGAACGGCGCCATTGTCTTGGATGTCTTTGCTATGCTCAAGGCACACTTGGTTGATGTATTTGGTCAAGCTGGATTTGACAGGAAGTTTGAAGCACCCGCCAGGATTGCCGAGACTTATGACAATTTGACCGCTGATTTTACTTCGAGGTTGCTAGATCCCTTCAATCCGTGCGCCATGTTTTATCAAATTCCCACGACCCGCAACACAAAGCACCGTCAAGATAAGCAATGGCTCACAAACTTTTTGGACAGTGCAGCCAAGCAACGCCTGCAGGAAATGGCAGCAAACAACGACGAAGGTCAAAAGTTTGACGATCCTTTCTCTCGAGTCCTCAAAGCCTACTTGCAGCACAAAAAGACCAACACGGAAATGACCGAAGCAGAACACGACAAATCCCTCAATGATATCCTCACGAGTTTGTTGCTCGCGGGGCATGATGCTACCAGCATTGTTGTCACCTACTCCTTGTACCTGCTGGCCAAGCATCCTCAGTATCAGCAATTGTGCTTCGAAGAGATTCAGCAGCAGCAGCAGCAAGAAGATAATGACCATTGCTTGGATCCATCTCAATTGCATTACTGCCGCGCTGTGGTGTCAGAGGCCATGCGACTCTACAGTCCTGACCCCGTGGCCACACGACAGTTGCAAAAAGACCACACCCTCAAGGGTGGCATTGTTGCTCCCAAGGGAACCACAGTCATGGTCAATGTCTGCATGATGCATCGCAACCCCGAGTTTTGGCCACAACCCGCCGAGTTTCGTCCTGATCGTTGGGTTTGCCGTTCCAATGACAAGGAAGCCTGGGTGCCTCGGGACGAAAACAACAACAAAGATGACAACAACAGCACGATTGCCAAGGCGAATCGCAACGCCTTTCATCCATTCTCGGTAGGACCTCGCAACTGTCCCGGAGACAAGTTGGGAATGGATCTTACGACCATTGTCTTGGCTACATTGATCAAGGAACTAGAGGTGTCCCTGCTCCCCAATCAACCCGAGGTGGAGCCGGCGTTTTACGGGGTCGTTCAGAAGCCTCGCCGTGGAGTCACTTTGAAGCTGTCCAAACGGGGTTGATCTTGCAAACGCAACGAAACTGAATTGAAGCTGGGTGATGGCCCAGTGGCGGCAAACGAGTGACTCAGTCAAGTTGCTCATCACAAGCGTCAATTCAGAGAGTCAGCTGTTGGCGATGCCTGTTTGTAGGCCAGTCTGCCTGCGTGGCATTCAATAGTTATATGTCTAATCTAATATATTCCAATTGCTTTTCCTCGACGGTCTTACTTAGTTGTTTTCCAGACCAGTCCACCCAAGAGCGTTGCTCGGCTCTTTTCTTGTTGCTTTTACAGTGTAGTTAGTTACACAAAGGAGGCGCACGAAACTGATCGAGGTGCCTGGGTTACTGCTGGAAAACGCCACGCACTTCTTTCCTTGCGAGAGCTCGACTTCTGATCTGTCAACAATCTTTTTCTAATAGATTTATGCTCGGATTCGACCACGGTTGCATTCAACAGATCTATGCTAGCTAGACTAGGGTTGCAGTATTGAGCGCCGTGACGCAGCGAATGCGACACAAGTCCGCTCCTATCATATTGCTCACTCTACTTCAGGTCTGATAATATATAGCAACCTTTTCTACAATTGCTTGAGTTCTCCCGGGTCCGCCGAACAGCCTGGGCTTCTTGAATGACCGCGGACCGTGTGATCGCCTATACCTATCATGGACCTGAAGCACATGGAATTTGAGATGCGTTCAGTTTGACTGTACCGAAGGTAAAGCTAAGCCATGATTGGAGGCTTTTATTATTGAGTGCACGCTTCTTGCGCTATTACCAGTTGGCTCTGCCGAGGCAGCCCGCCAGCCAAGATGTTACACGTATATCGACCTATGGATGGCTCTGGGCTGAGATGGACTATCAAAGGGAAACTTAGAATGCGATCGTAGTATGTATACTCTTTGGTGGAAGAGGACAAGTCGTAAAGAAACCTTCCTGGAATGGATTCGTTGGCTCCCTATGAACGGACAAGCATCACACATCTCGCGGGTTCGAAAGATTTTAATGGAGAGAAACACCACTTTTGTGCAACTTTCGAACGACTTCCGCCGGACAGAGAACTTGGCGAGGTGTTTGCTGCTTGTGCTGTTGCCGCTTGTAGCAGCCATAAGGTAAAACACCACAATCGGAACCAACAGCCTTCCAATAAAGACAACCGGCTATTGGATGGCGACATCCTGGGTTCGGTGCAGTGGTCCCACCAATTAATCTGCAGCACGGATATCCCACGCGCTGGCCGGACACGAAAAGGGTTTCTTTTGTCACACATCCAATAAATCTCGCTTGCCATGTTTGGCACGAAGTTGGCTGAGCGAACACGCCGTTACAAACCAACTCATCTTTTCGCATCCATCAAGCTAGCCAGCCATGTCAATCTTGCTTTGTGAGAACCTGCTTCTTGGTGTGATGACCAGCACGGCTTCGTCATCGCAATCTCGACCTGGATCGATCCAAAGATTTTCTATCGTGCCCTGCAACTTAGTGTTGGAAGAGCTGCTTCTCACTTTTTGATACCTCCATCCACTCGAGTTGACCCCGATCGCACCTCCACTGCAACAGCATCGTACCAGTGGCTTTCGGCGGTTGCTTTACAAAACTCTTGAATTCAATCGACTATCAACTGAGAGTACCCCACACTTTCGATTATCGTGAGGTTATCAAAATGCTATCCACTCCCTCCCGAGAACTCATGTCCACGGACCTGCCTGCCGTTGAACAGTGCTCTACAGGGTCTACCGAAGGTTCTGACCAATCTCCCACCGGCTCCCCCCCAAAGACCGAAGCCTCGGATGACGAAGTACCAACAACACCTACCGAGAAGAACATCAGCAAAGAAAAGACAAGGAGAGGCAGGACCAGCAGTCGCCGAAGCCAAGGTCCACTCTATCGCGATCCCATCTGCCCTCAATGGAGCCGGTGCACTAACGCCATTCACAGCATGATTCGACGTTTTGTCGTGGCCTTGTCCGTTCACGCAGCCAGGCATCCCCTCTCCTACGTCCTTGGCGTTACAACCTTGTCTTTGGCAGTGCTAGCCATTGGTTTCTTTACCAACTTCACAATTGAGGTCGATTACGAAATCATCTATGCACCGCACGGGTCTCGTCCCGTCGAGCACATGGATTGGATTCACCATCCCGACACGGGCTTTCCGCAAGGAAGTCGCCCATTTACATTTGTTCTTCACAACCAAGGACAAAACGTTTTGAGCAATCAAGGAGTACGACAAATGTTTCAAGTCCTTGAAACTATGGAAAACACTCCTGGATACCAGGAGATTTGCGCTCAAAGCTCTTTCACCATGGAATATGCCAATGGGACCAAAATAGAGAATGCCTGCAATGTGATCGGTATTACTCGCTTCTGGTACTATGATTCAGACTTGTTTGAGTCTCAGGAACTGACAGACCGACAGGTCATGCAGGCCATCTCCAATGAAAGCTATCCTGATGGAGTGCCCGTCAATCGTGACTTCATCCTTGGACAGTATGAAATCACCAACGAGACAACAGTATACAACCCTGCTATGGAGAAGGAGGTTGTTTGGGGAACTGATCCCACCGTTACATTTGCCAAGAGCTTTCTAGAGACACTGTTGCTACCGGAAACCGAGACGGCGATCGAGTTTGAAACGGCAGCAATCGAAAACCTACTAGAACTCCAACAACAATGGAGGGAAGCTGCAGAACAAGAAGTTGCCGATGGACTACAGTACACAACATATCAGCTCGAGTTTTTTACCATGATATCCTACAATTCCGAGTTTGAAAAAGCCATATTCAAGGACTTGCCACTCACCTTTATGGTGGGTGCCATCATGGTAGCATTCACTTGCATTGTCTTCTACAGACCCGACCGAGTCAAGTCGCGAAGTCTCCTGGGGGTTTCCTCTGTCTTTACCATTGCCATGTCATTGGCTATGGGACACGGAATCATGTTTGTGGCGGGCATTCCTTTCACGAACATGACCATGATGCTTCCTTTCGTTGTCTTCGGAGTAGGGTGAGTCGTCGTGACATTGTTGATTCCCCTGCCCGCCCTGTCCCCCGATGGTTCAATCCTAACCTTCACGTTTGTGCCTTTAGCTTGGATGATACTTTCATCATTACAGGAGCATACTTCCGGACAGACCCCAACAAGGATACTGTGGAACGGATCCATGAAACCATGCACGAGGTTGGAAGCAGCATTAGCTTGACAACCACAACGACATGCCTGGCTTTTGCCTTGGGTTACATCTCTTCAATCCCCGCCATCCAATGGCTCTGTCTCTACGCCTTCCTTTCTTTGGCCTTGGTTTTCCTCTTCCAAATCACACTCTTTGTAGGATTCATTGTCCTTGATGAAAGAAGAATCAAGGCCAACCGACGAGACCTCTGTGTCTGTATAACTGTGGAGGAGGACGAGTCAGAGCAGGCTGGACAGGATGCCGACTCCAACAAAACCACGGAAGATGCCGCCCTTCGCTTCATGACCTGGTATGCGGACTTCCTCATGCGACCTGCAGCCAAGGCTGTTGTCATCGCGGGGTTCCTTTACTACTTCGGAGTCTGCATTTGGAGCACCACCCTTCTCACGCAAGAGTTCATCGTCTCTGACTTTCTGCCCGAAGGATCTTATGTTGCAGACTATCTTGATGCTGTGGATGCCTACGCAGCAGAAATGGTTCCGCTTGGAATCTACTTCCGCGGCATTGATCAATCTAACGAGACGGTTCAGCAGCAGATGAGAGACTACATTGACGAACTGATGCAACTGGAGCAGCTAGACAAGCAACCTCCGTTCTGTTGGGTCCGCGACCTTGCCAATGATGAAGTGTACGAAGAGGCCCTTGGAGTTGACCTGAGCTCCTTCACTTTCAACGAGAAGCTAAACTTGGCCTTGAGTGACCCTCGAGTCAGGCAGGTATACGGCGAAGACATTGTACGAGATGAGCAAGGCAACATTACAGCAAGCCGTTGCATCGTCTTTCTCTCGAAGATCGACTTCGACCACGTACAGTCGCAGATCAAGATGCTCGACGACCAGCGTGCTGTCGCAGTTGTTCAGCCTTTGAACGAGGGCCAGGAGAACTTCAGAATGTTTACCTTTGCGGATCTGTACTTCCTATGGGAGTTCTATAGTGTGGCAGTGGATGAACTGATCGCAACGACGATTGCTGGAGTGGTCTCCGTGACGGTGGTGGCATTCCTCCTGATGCCTCATTGGTAAGTACAGTGCTGGCATGAAAGGTGGATGTTCTCACGTTTTCTCCGTCGGCTTACCTTCTCCCTTCTGCTCCTCTCTATAGGACTGCTGTGTTCTACGTTGGACCAATCATCGTCATGCTTTACATTGACTTGTTGGGCACTCTCCAATTTGCTGGTCTCCATATCAATGCAGTAACCTATGTTTGCCTGACCATCTCCATTGGGTTATTGGTGGACTTCTTGGTAAGTCTCTTATGTCTTCCATCCCTCTTTCATTGACGTGGTGTAGCTCACAGCACCTCTTCATCGTGCACTACTCTCTTGGTAGATGCATATCATGCTTCGCTACTACGAGTCCACAGAATCAACTCGAGAGAAGAAGGTTAAGGACACTCTAAAGACTATGGGTGTCAGCATCATGGTGGGGGGCATGTCTACCTTCCTCGCAGTCATTCCGCTAGCCTTCAGCACCAGTGCGATCATTAAGACTGTTTTCACGGCTTTCTTTGCGATGGTTACGCTTGGAGTCTCCCACGGACTCATTTTCCTTCCTGTGGTCCTCTCATTCATTGGGCCCAAGTACACTCCCAGGGTGCACCCAGCACGAATCGATGTTGCCAACAGCACCGACGCTGACGCTGATACCGTGCTTGATACTAAATTCTTCTCAGGGCCAGGGAATGCTTCCACCTCCGCCTCCCAACCTTCCACCTCATCATCCGATGACTGTGACAGTCCAGGCTATGGCATCCCTTTCGGGGAAGCTCCATGCAGAACAATCATTGAAGTATGAGCAACGGAACTGGGCTGGCCGTATAATAGAAGTCCAGGTGTGCCCCCTTGGTTGACCTTTTCCACTACCGTATTGTACGTACAGTAGTACCGGTAGCTGGTTCAGCACTTCCGCTGAACTATTGTCATAATTTAAACCAGAAACATAAGAGCTGTATGCCATCTAGGGAAGCCCCTTCTTCTACATCTACTCTCGCTAGCTGGCGTGTGAACTAGACAAGCCTGCACCGCTCATTCAAAACCTCTTTGACTTCAGAACTCTAGACTAAAAGTACATAACACCAAGGCATCGTTTGCCACAGCTAACAATTGAACACCACACCAATAGCAAAAGCCCTTCTTCGTTGGCGGGAAAGGAAGACGACGATGCATTCTCATCTCACAGCAGATTGGGCATGAGTAAGCTGTGCTCGTCTCGCCCGAGGTCCTGTTCCGGAGCCATTCAATAGCTTTCGGAAACTTCCCTGCTTACCCTTGGGTTCATCGCCATCAGACCGTGATGTGAGGTCTCGCAGAGAACCGGCTCGGTTCACGAGCTTGTCGGCTACGTAGGTACCACGGCGAACAACGCGAGGATTGGTGTGATCACCGCCATTCTTACTAGATCTTCGTTTGGTTCCACCGGCGGCGTCTGCGCTGACAAACTCCTTCAACAGAGGCGTATGGTAGGCAAACGTGTTGTAGTCGTTGGCGTTTGGTAGTTTCGAGATCATATCCAATCTGACGAAGGAAAACAAGGTCAGCTCATATACGCACACGATGCAAGCGAAAAAGGCGCCAACAAACACACAGTCGAACTTACACATCATCCTTGCCATAGTCCTCCTTGACAATCTTTTTCAAAGTGTGCATTGGAATGATATCAAGACGTTCCCGATTCACGGTCTCGTTGCTTTCGTCCGTGGGACCAGTGCCATTTGTTGTTGCACCTTCGGGTTCATTGTTGTTTGCTGGAGCTGAAGGTTCAGAGGCATTGGTCTCTGCAGGTTTTTTGCGGTCGTCCAGTTGCTTTATTAGACGATCGAATTCATTCCCGTCCAACATTGTTGCCAGCAGTGTGGTGACACTGCGTTCGAATTTCTGATAACCAAGCATGAGCGTATGCCTTTGCACACTTCCGCTGAGTTTGATCGATTGGGATCTACCCATTTTCTTGGACGCTGACGATTTCTCTGGATCTATTCCTCCTGCAGCTGCTGCCGCGGCAGCAATCGCTTCAATAGAGATTCCGTCTTCCTCCTCCTCCAAGTCTTTGTGGAATGTCACAAACTCATGGGTCAGCATTTCGGCCGCGGTCTTTCGTCGTTTGTGTCGGTATACTAGCAATCCTTCCAGCATCTCGTAGTAGGAAGCCGGCATGTCCTCGGGTAGATTGGGCAGTTTCTTAAGGTCTCTATTTTTGGATGTTTGTAGAATGTTGAATGCTTTTTGGAGCTGATCCGCGGGATAACCGGCCACAAGGACGTACAGAGTCACACCGACGGACCAGATATCCGTGGCTTTTGTATAGGTTCGTTGAAACATTTCGGGGGAGATGTAAAACGCTATTCGACGTGGTTGCCAAGCAAGCCCAAAGAGTTAGGAACGGCTGACACTACATTATGGAAGAGCGAGACGACGGCCCGAACGTACCAGAACCAGCAAAGGTTGTGTGCCTTCCAAATTCGGCTCCTTCCTCCAACTCGGCATTTGGATCGTCCATGACTCCTGATCCAAAGTCAATCACACGTAGCTCTGACTTGGGTGTCGGTTGAAGAAACATGATCTTCGTTCCGTGGATAGATAGATAGACAGCAACAAAACCAAAAAAGGTGAGCATCTGGTCACATTTCCTGTTTGGGGGCAAGCTGCGTATTGGACGTACATTTTCTGGCTTGACCTTCAGTCCGTGGATAGATAGATAGCAACGTTAACAACCAACAAGAGGTGAGCACTGGTTACATTTCCTGTGTCTTTACGGCAAGCTGGTGAACGTACATCTCGATGTATGATATGATGTTTGGCACAACACTCAAATGCCGTCAAGAGTTGAAAGGCGATCCGTGACACATCTTCCGTTCTCAAATCATCTTCCTGTTTGGCGACATATTCCATCATTTCTCCTCCAGCACATAGCTCTGTCACCATGAGAATTAATCGTGGCGTTTCGTAAATGGAATGCAGTTTGAGGCAAAAGTTGCTCTTGTCCGCTGCTAGTGCCCTCAGCATGTTGATTTCTCCCTTGAGAATTTCTGGTTTCAGGGCTGTTACAAGTAGTATTAGTTGTTGTTGTTGATGTTGATCAATCGCAAAGAAGTAGATTGTTGTCACATTGTGATTAATTTTTTGACGATCGAGTCGCAGAGGCGTGAGTAGGAAGCAACCAAAAAAAGACAGAAGCAGAAGCAAACAGGGTTAGCAGCAGCAAAAGATCTCCTTTCTTTCTCGCATTCGTTTTTCTTTTTCTCTAACGTACGTGCATACAAGACATTGTCTTTAAAGACAACACCTTTTCGTAGAGTCTTGCATGCCAGTGGTTCATTTTCTTGTGATCTCATGTCATGCACCATTTTGACAACCCCGAATTCACCTTCTCCCAGAACATGATCCTCCAGAAATCGTTTGTGGAAGCCTTCTTCGTCACCATCCGGATTCTCAATGAGCATCCCTCCCCCACCAGCGGCACTCAAACAGGCACCCATTACGGCGTCAATGACTCGTTCCAGAAAGGATAAAAAAGGTCGATTGCCTCGGCTGTGGATGAATATCTTTTTGTTGCGGATGCTTTCGTGAAAACTGCGACGAGTTTCTTCGGGAATGAGGTGGGATTGTTCCGATGCTGACAAGGAGGAATAATCGTCGTCGTCGTCCGAAGCAGTACCCGAGGGTAGGCAGCAATCGGAAATGGAACAAGGCCAGCAGAATATTGTTGCAGTGGTGACAGTGCCTCTGGTCCTCTGGTATTAGCACGAAGCAGAAAAGGTCTCCCTTTATCTTCTGATCTTGTGACAAGACGAGAGACGAAAGATTGATCCCAGGAAAGCGACTCGACTCTTTATCCTCTATTGTACCAGGGAATCTTTTTAACTTCCTCTCTTGCTGTATCCAGGGAATCTTTTCAGCTTCCTCTCTTGCTGTATCGCCGTCACTGCGATCCTTTCTTTCAGCACAACCAAACAACAGTTCGAGCAATTGCCTCTCTCTCTTGCTTCCCGCTTTCGTGATTTTTCTGTCCAGAAGCTCGAGGTGTGTTATTCGAAGCTTTAACAAAAGGTTTTTGCTTAAGCCTTTGCACCCTGCAGAGCTGTGAAGCCACTCTAGATAAATCCACAGCAAGAACATGCAGCCCGAGGCTTATGCCCTCAACTGTCAAAAAGAGATTTGATTCGATTGAATCATTCCCTTATCCTTATTAGTCTAATTAGACTCTAACATCTTTTGGCCAAACCAACACTGTGTTCAACTGGACACACTAGCGAGTCTGTCGATCCGTCGAGTAGTGGATAAAAACTACTGTGTCCAACAGAACACACAATATCAGTCCCTATGTCCCTATCCTTAACAAGGAAAGTGTCCTTTATGTCTTTGGACATACCTACACCGTGTTAAACTGGACACACTATCGAGTCTACATAGCCAGCCAGTACCGGTACTCTTGTGACAAACTACTGTGTCCAACAGAACACACAATATCAATCTCTATCCTTAACGTGGAAAGTGTCCCTTATGTGACGAAAACAGCTGCAACAAACACACATACACACACACACACACACACATACAGTGATAAAAGTGTGAAAGACCCTCAGTCCGTTGAGGGCAATGAAGCCTAGCTAGCAGGGGTTGTTGTGGAGCCATACTAGTACTGGTACTCTCAGGAGGAGCTATGAAAGGCAGGGTGCAACTTGGAATGTGCATGTGCCCAACATACTCTAATGTAGCACTATCCGAAGAGCAGAAGAAATATGATTCCACGGGAACAACAGTTACTAGTGGCAACTATTGTCAAGAAAGCCATGAAAATGGTCTTCATGAATGGTACTCGTTTTGAATGTTAATGAACCAGGAAGGTGTACAAGCCTCCCACCGTACCGTGATACTGATGAATACTACTGGTAGCCTCATAACAACATTTTGCTATTGATCGCAACTTTCTAATCCGAAAGCCAGACCCACCGGTCATCAGGCGAGGTCCTATCCATTCTCCATGTGTGTCCTCCGTGCATTCACGAAACACATTTATTTTCGTCGATTTATTTAGTTGTACGAATCAAGATTTCATTCCTATCCACATACAGTGGTTCGCACGTTCGCACCAGATTCTGCCAAAACGCAATCACCGTACGTCAGGAAAACTCGTGAAAATCGCATATGATTGTTCTTTGATAGAATCTCGTGGGTTATCCTCGTGCATGTGGATCAACCAGGATTCGTTGGGTGACTGACGACTGACGTTTTCGGAAGCTCGGCTGGCTCTAAGCGAAATCCATTTCCACGAAAGCTGCGGTACGGCGAATTGAGAATGGGAAATCAATGGTTCGCCGTACCGCAGCTTTCGTGGAAATGGAGTGAAAGCAGGCCGATTTTAACAGTTAAATTGATTTCACGAACGAAGGGAGGAATAAAGAGGTCACAATCGATGGTTAGGACCCCGCCTCAGCGTGATGAAAGTCCTTTCTGTGCTTGGCAAATTGACTTTCCACGCTCCACGTTCAAAAGATTCTCAGTTACGGTATAGGGTTGGGGACAATGCAGCAACCTGCCACCAACCCCATGGTGGACAGAGCATCGAACAGATCATTGATCGAAGAGAGACCACCATGAGCGGCATTACCAATCCCATGCGAGGTCATTCGAGCCGCCCTCAGGCTCAAAGCATTGTATTAAAATACAAAGCCTTTGCTACCCATTTGTTAGTGGGAGCAGTGTGCTTTTATGCTGGAATTGGAGTTGGTGTGAGAGTTGGGTTTGTGGACTGCAAAAAAGAATGCTTGAAACAAGAGAGCAATATCCTGCTGAAAAGTCAGCTCATGGCGGGACAAAGATCAATGGAAGAGAAGAATCCAGTTGCTTGTGACCAGAAGAGCGATGGAGGAGGAGGGGGTGGCAGCAGTGGCAAAAGATTTCCAGACAATATGTCTCATTTCTTGACGGGGGTAGGTAATATCGTGTCTGTGACTGGCGCCCCTTGTTGATGACAAAGGATATATGATGCGAACATTTCTCACAATTAATTGCTCTCGTTATTCCCACAATAGATGGCCCAATTTGATCGCGACAAGTTTAACACTCGCTTTGATGTTGGAGTTCCATTGGATCCATCCTCCAGAAACAACGACAAAGTAGTGCTCCTATACAATGATCCACAGTCTCTGCCTGATGACCCGTCTTTGGTGGATAGGATTATTGGCGGTGGAGATCCACCCGAAATAGCCGATATTGAACAAGCAACCAAAAACTGTGATGTACTGGATCTCATTTTGGTCCAACCTAAAACGAAGAGGCAATGTAAGATTACAGATCTCAGGTAATGATGTTTGACATCCATGCACCCTCACACTTGCTTCGTATCCATTGTTAGGTATGGCAATGGTGGGACAGTACCAGTCATTTCACATTCAAAAGTGAGTTGGAATGTTGTAGCTTGAGAGAGGGGAAGGAATTTGTAACTGATAATGCTGACAACAACGTTCGCTTACCATTCAGGTTTATGAGGCTGCCCCCGACGGAGGGCGAAAAGCTAGACTCCTCCGCCCCACTTCGACTTCTAAATAGAGGAGCACAAGCCTCGGGGAGATTATCCGCAAAACCGCCAACAAAAGTCCAAACGTTACAATACTGGAACACTTTGAAAGTGTATCTAGACACGCTAGAGTCTGTATTGAATGAACTCAAGCCAATAGCCGAAAGGGTGGCGAAACAAAACACCATCATTGTCATGGTAAGTGCCCGGGCTGGTAGTCGCTGTCTCGCTGCTTTGCACTTGCAATTTCCTTGCCTCGCGCTTATTGCTGTATTGCTACCGGTATATCATACATAGGTTTGTAACCATGGACAGAGCGAACTATTGATGAATTTCGTATGTGCTGCCAAGTCTCGCAACCTGGACATTTCGACGGTTCTGGTGTTTGCAACTGATATGGAGACACAGGAATTAGCAGAAGGACTCGGCTTGGCCGTATTTTATGACAAGACGGTAGGTTCAAGTGCTGGCAAGCTGCTTTTCGGCGTCTGTCCCGCTTTCTAACCGTGGCATTGCTTCCAGAACTATGCTTCTGCTCCGAAGAACGCAGCCAGATCCTACGGTGACAGGGCATTCACTGCAATGATGATGGCCAAGGTATACTGCGTCCAAATGGTGAGTGCTGCGTTAGCAGGTTTTGTATGGTTACGACTACATCCGACTAACGAGTTCTTTGCATGGATTAGGTTGCCTTCCTTGGTTACGATGTATTGTTTCAAGATGTCGACATGGTGTGGTTTAAAGACCCTCTGAAATACTTCCATGATGAGAACTCACCTAGCCATGGATTTGATATCTACTTCCAAGATGACGGCTCTAGAGGTATATTCTGGGCACCGTTTTCTGCCAACACTGGATTTTACTATGTGAGAGCAAACGATAGGACCCGGAACTTTTTCAATGCTCTTCTGATGGCAGGTGACCTGATTGTTTCGACAAAGAGCCACCAAATTGCACTTGTGGCACTTCTTAGTGAGCACACTTCCTTGCATGGAATGAAAGCAAAGGTCTTGTCTCGTGATGCAGATGAATTCCCTTGTGGCCATGCCTTCCACTATCGAAAGGATTTCATGAGGGACATATTTGCTGGCAAGGTAGAGCCATATATCTTTCATATGAGTGAGTTTCGGAACTATGAGAAATTGCTGTGTGGAAGTGTGTTCGCCCTCTGTTGAATGTTGACTGACAACTTGCTTTGAAATTCCGGATCAGGTTGGACTCTGAACAAAGACAACAAACAAAAGTTCTTCCGTCAGATTGGGGAATGGTATTTGAAAGATCAATGTGTTGCTAGTACCGTCGACAAAATTCTTGACAAGGGTACCCGATTTACCCAAGGAAGTCTACTGGAGCCATGCTGTTCAGCCGAAGCTTTGTTTTCGTGCTTCTACAGCGACAAGCCGAGCAAATATCCATGCAAAGACAGCCCAACAATTGACAAGGGAGGCAGGCCATTTTGGAAGTAGCTTCAACCAACGACTCGGGACGTGATGGGACGACGCAGCAATTTTCATCTTGGCGTATGCGACGGCTGCCAGCGGCCACAACAACCTTCCTTGGTACTCGATCCAACTTTGATCGCACATTCGACAACATGATGTGGTGCGAAACAAAAGGGTTGGTCTGCTTTGCACTATGAAATCACAACTACGGAAGTACAGTACGTCGCCTCCCTCTTCGTCGAAGTGGGTTGTACAAACTATAGCTAAACAGCTGAACAACTGGAAGGCGCCATTTTTATAGTCCGTACTTGAGCGTTGCTTCACAGCAACAGTTTGACAAGCTACAAAAATTCCATCCCTTAAAAAGCTGTATAAAGGGGAGAATTCTAAGTTAGGCTTGAGGGGTTCGCACTTCCCACAAGAACCTTTCAGGATCATTGAAAGTACTTCCTCCTGGGACCAGCGACGGGAGAAAGTCCCTCATGATTGTTGCATTCTGTTTTTGGTAATGAATGAGACCCAGTATTGCATTGGCTGCAGTTGCAACGTTTTCTCCACATTTGTCGTCCTTTCCCAGAAAGAGTTGCCACCAGGGAGCTGGTTTCATTGGTAGTTCGATCTTCATGTCTCTACATGCCAAGTAGATTGCTGCACACGTCTTTGGAAAAGCAACACAGAAGAAGTGGAGTAAGAAGTTTTGGACACGGATTGAGTGGCAAAAATGGCACTAGATCTATGCACGCCAAACAAAACATCAAGCAAGCCATCTGCACTTACAATGACTTCTGAATCAAATCTAACACAAAGGTCCAGCCGACAGGAATCATTGCAGTAGCTCCATGCCCTCTGAGCCAGAGCAAAATGCCTGATCTCTCTCTTGTTGCCGTTGGTTTCTTCGCCCTTCTCATCTTTCCCCGATTTATTGTTGTCATTGTTCTTTTCGTCGGCTGTTTCATTGACAGTTTCACCATCCTTGTTCGCATCTGCTTGATTGTCATCTCCAGAGCTCGTCGAATTGTCCGCAATGGGCACAGGCTCCAAACCCAACAGTATCCTCACGAACTCCCACAAGAATTTGTGTGGATGAGCGTCTGGAATCCAATAGAGTGTAAAACCCAACTCTCTTAGAACTTGATTTTCCATTTCCACCACATTCTCGTAGTACTCCTTCCAGACAGGTCCTAGCTTGGACATGGACGGAACCGAGGAACTGTCCTTGGTGCTAATGATAAGGTGTCTTCGTTTTCGATACAAATGATCGAAAAAGAGGACAATGCTGCGAATGGTCCGTTGTTGGGGTCCATCTTGAACCTTTGTGGCGAGCAGCAGACTGGCCATGGCTACACTCCAAACGTTGTATTTCGTCAAGGATACGCGATGATAGAACCGATGAAAAATGGTACAGGCCGTGGCGTACGTCGAAGCATTCAGTTTTTGCAGCTTGGTGGCGGCATAGAGCAGAGACGTCCCATAGAGACGATGCGTTCGTTCTACCTCGGCTGAAATGCCATGGCGTCGAGATGGAGTTTCGTGTGCTGTGGACAGGATAGGAACAATGGAGCGATCGACAACCGACATCACAACGGGATCATCGGAAGTGGATGTCATGGTGCCGATTTCTTGCTTGATCGAGTTGTCAGTTGTGTGTTGTGTGGTGATGCTGAGGACCTGGCTTCGAGATCCACCAGAAGCTTCATTACAGCAGCTTGAGCCGGCTTGTGTAGCTTGAAAGATCCATCCACACGCTCCACGGCGAAATCCACGGTCATCACACTCAACAACACATCCTTCTTTGGACAAGTCCAGTAGAGATCAACAACTGTGGCAGAAGATAGCCTGAAATACAGCATCTATTGATTGGATCTGAATGCCAGTGAAGAATAATCCATGCTTTCCTTCGTCTTTCCTCCTGGCTTTGTCGAGGAGCCGTTTGCGGCAGACTCGACTCGACTCTGTCGCGTTGACGGCATGTGAACTTCCTGTTTCAGCCAATGAAATATGACCCCCAAAATTCAGGAAGTAGGCAAACCGGACTTTGTTTGACAAGCTTCGGAGTGGAGGAGACTGTGAGTTTATGTTTTTAAGTCCACGATGGGATTGACTTCCTCATGAGGACAATACCGTACAATACATTGTCTAACCGAAAAATATATGGCTCTCCTCGCATTTCAACCAATATTTCTTGCTATTTGATGGGTGAACAGAACTTCTCTTAATGTTACGAGCTTGTGAATGCAGCTGTTCCAGCACTATTCTCTGCCACTTGAGAATCATACAAGAGGCCAGCAATGCAAGCGGTCATGAAGCAAGCAGTGTTTCCAGCAATCATGGCAGAAAGGACTAGCTTGGTCAAGGATTTGGCTTTGGATGGTGCTAGAGGAGTCAAGCCACCTAGCTGGATCCCAATGCTTCCAAAGTTGGAGAATCCACAAAGTGCATATGTCGCAATCACAATGGACTTTTGATCAAGTTCTCCATTCTGAATGAGCGTAGCAAGCTCCGTGTAGGCCACAAACTCGTTCAAGAAAACCTTGGTACCAAGCAGTGATGCCACTGCCAGGCAATCATGAGCCTCGACACCCATGAGCCAGGCAAAAGGATAGAAGAGGTAACCACAAATGGAGGAGAAGGAAAGGTGTACATCAACGAGACTTCCGATGCCTCCGAGGAAGCCATCCAGCATGGCAACCAATGCCAAGAATGCAATCAGCTGAGCTCCAATGCTGAGAACTAGATGGATGGCCAGAGAGGCTCCGCTGGCTGCTGCTTCAATAATGTTCGAGTCTGTGGACTTGGTTACATCAAACATGGTGCCAGCTGCAGTCTTGGACTTGTTGGTTTCCGGGTAGATCACTTTGGAAATGGCCAAAGCTGCAGGAGCACTCAGGACGCTGGCTGAGAGGAGATGAGTCGCTGAGATGCCCAGGCTAGCGTACGCTGCCAATGCAGAGCCAGCAACACTGGCGAAACCTCCCGTCATCACAGCATGAAGCTCGCTCTCAGTCATGTCATCCATGAAGTGTTTGATCACCAGTGGAGCATCCGTTTGACCCAGGAACACGTTTGCAGCAGTGCTAAGTGTTTCTGCAGAGGACGTGCCCATGATCAAGGCCAGAACGTATCCAATCTTTTTCATGATCCACTCAATAATGCCCAGGTAGTAGCAAATGGATACCAGTGACGCCACAAAGAAGATGGAACTGAATGCATTGAAGTAGAGAGGTGGCGCTAAGTAGTATTCGCCGCCATCGGCCAGCTGGAATGCTGTCCCAAACAGGCTCGGATCAGCCAGGTAACCATAGACAAGTGAAGAACCTGCGTAGGTATAGTTCAGAAGAGTTGTCACCTGGTTTCCCAAGAACTCAAAGACTGCAAAGCCGGCTGGGGATTTCAAAATGAGCAAGCCCAAGATGTATTGGAGGACCACGCCGCCAAGGACTGGTCTCCAATTGATACTGCCTGGTTTCCAGCTTGTCACATATGACACGAGGACAAACACAACCAGCCCCAAGGCACTCACAAGGTTACGAGCCTCTTCGACGAGCAGCGCTGAGGTCACTACCATGATGACAATGAGAAGGATTGCCGGTGCACGTCGGCTCTCGAGACTCTTCAAGCTTTCACGAAAGGTGGAATCGAACAAGGACAGTTGCTCGCTCCAGTACTTGGTCGCGAGGTATGAAATGACGAAATAAGTTGCAACGGTAACTTCGATGATCAAAAGAGGGAGGGCACGGTCAAAGTCAACAATGTATGCCCAGAGCGAATAAGCTGCAAGTGAACCCCAGCATAACACAAGCAACAGCACGGAAAGCTTTTCCCTTGCAAATTTGAGGTACGGAGGTGCATCCACATCGTCGTCGTCGACTTCGGTTTGCTCCCGAATTTCTGCTTGTTCCCCGCTTTCCAAATCAACGACGGCACAGTTCTCATTAGATTGTGATGTGCTGTCTGTCTCGGAGGGCTCTTCAATGGCACCGTCTGTCCCGATCTTTGTGGGCGATGGCCGTGCTGCACTCTTGTTTACTTCGATGCACTCTTCCTTTCTTGTCATTGTGGGAGGCTGAGAATAGCTTGCAGTGGACTTTTTGTTTCTTTTGCAAAGAATGTGAGTGCGGTATGCAGCAAGCTATATCGCCTATTGGTTATGTGTGCTCTGGTTTGTGTGGAACATTCTTCTGATTACTGTACGGCCCGTGCCGTCCAAGCTGCCTTCATTCCCCCATCTTTGTCCAGTGTGCAGTCCAGGTTGTTTTGTTTCGGAGGCTGAGAAGAAGGTTCGATGTACAGCTCGCTGGCTTCAACAATCAGCTCGCTGGCTTAAAAATCTTTCCACTTTCTCATTCTCACAACTTTGCTCTTCACTCTCAACTCTCAACTGCCGCCAACTGGTACCAACCAACCACCAACCTCTTCTCCGTTGTACTTTTACGGTAGTGTGTCCCGAGCTTCACATCAAGCAACCATGCCTTCGCCACTGCGACCACCAGCAACTCCACCAAGATCTCAAGGCTTACCGTCAACATCATGGAGCAGCTGCACTCCCAAGTTCCTGGTTCTTCAGGCCATGCTATGTGGTACCTGTCTTTCTCTCGGATTCCGGCTGGGCGTCAACTTCCAATTGCATGGTTGCTCACCGTCTCATAAGGAAGATGCCATGAATTCCCCGCCAATACTTTCGGAGAGAATATCCAATGAAGAATGCAATGCCAAATTTCAACCCATTGTGGCACATCGGGAACAATCGTTGCAACGCTTTCAAGCAGAGTACCGCAAACTACAAAGACTTCACAATGAAACCGTTGCTGCTACCCCTGGCAGCAATACCAATACCAATACAGCAAACTCAAAATACAGATTTGAGAAAGAAGTCGATGATTTTGCCGAAGGAATGACCTACATTCCAAGAGACGAATTCAATAGCCGATTTGACGTTGGGGTACCCCTGGATCCCTCCACCAAATTTAATGACAAGGTGCTCCTGTTGTACTCGGATTCCAAATCACTGCCCTCGGACCCACAAGCCAAAGAAGCCGCTCGTCGATCGGGGGATATTCCCACACTCGGAGTTTTCCGAGCTGTTCACAATTGCGATTTTTTGAATGTGGTGTTTCTCCAACCTGCACGACAAAAACAATGCACCGCCATTGTCGGACAATACGCATCCTACCATATCAGCAAGTACATGCGATTACCGGATAATGACAAGGGTGGATACGGACCATTGGATTCTTCCGTTCCGTTGCAATTGGTCAATCGAGGAGCCCAGCTTTCAGGGCGCAAGTCCACGCGTGTTCCTGCTCCCAAAGACACCCAAAAATATTGGAAGACGCTCAAAACATACCTGGATACACTGCCATCTGTCTTGGAGGAACTCAAACCAATTGCTGCAAAGGTGGCCAAAGAAAACACTGTCGTGGTCATGCTGGCAAATCATGGTCAATCAGGTATCCATCTGGTAGTAGCGATGAACGACGCCTGATTTGATCTCATTCCATTTTTTGACCTCACATCCCTTCCTGCTGTGCAAACTCTCAGAACTGCTAATGAACTTTGTCTGCAATGCAAGATCCCGAAATTTGGATATTTCCTCGGTCCTTGTCTTTGCCACGGACCAGGAAACCAAAGACCTGGCCGAGGGTATGGGACTGACAGTCTTTTACGATGTGACGGTGCGTGTTGTGCGACTGTGGGAAGTGAGGATTGCCTTATTTAAAAATTGCATCAAAGTTTCTGACATGCCATCGTTTCACTCAGAACTACGGAAAGTCACCCAAGGGAGCTGCTCGGACATACGGCGATGGCGCTTTCACCGCAATGATGTTTGCAAAGGTGTGTTCTTGGAAGACACCCGTGTTCTGCGCTGTATCCTGATAAAAGATGTACATACTCACGTACAATGATTGTTGTCATGACATTGAAGGTTTATTGCGTTCAAATGGTACGTGCCTCTACGGTACATGACAGGTTCCGATGCTACGGTGACAGAAGGACGCACCCCTGAATGAATGTAAACGAAACGCTCATCTCAATCATGTGCTGTCTTCTTCGGAATGCTTCCCATCCCATGTACAGGTGGCAAGTCTTGGCTATGATGTTTTGTTTCAGGACTTGGATGTTGTTTGGTTTCGATCTCCTCTGGAATACTTCCATGACAAAAACTCTCCAAGCCATGGATTTGATATCTACTTCCAAGATGATGGCAACAGGGCTGTCTTTTATGCTCCATACAGTGCCAATAGTGGCTTCTATTATGTCAGAAGCAACGAAGTTACGCAATACTTTTTCAATTCACTTCTGATGTCGGGTGACCTGATCTACACGTCTCATAGTCATCAAATTGCATTGATTGCTATTTTGTCCGAGTTTGCCTCCAGATATGGGATGAAGGTCAAGGTCTTGTCCAAAGACACTGACGAGTTTCCCGGTGGGCACGCCTTCCATGCGCCAAATCGAAAGGATTTCTTGAAGGATATGTTTGCAGGAAAGGTGAAACCTTACATCTTTCACATGAGTAAGTTTTGCAGGGTTTATGAGCTCCGTAGCCCTTTGTGGTAGAATGCTTGGTCTCACCTGGTTACGTGCGATATTCAGGTTGGACGGAGAACAAGGACAACAAAAAGCTCTACTATCGGCAAATTGGTGAATGGTTCGTTCATGATAAATGCATTGGCGCGACTGCAAATGATATTCTGAGGCAAGAAGTTGCAGGCAACGTGGAGAAGGGTTCATTGGTGGCTCCGTGTTGTGCTGCCGAGGCTATCTTTTCCTGTCATTACATTGACAAACCCAGTAAGGAACCATGTCCTGACGCGCCCTATATCGATCCTAACAAGGGGGTTCCCTTTTGGTAGACCGGCCAACCACATCCAACGAAGGAACCGCCATAGCGACACCGTACTGTTCAGGAATTCTAACAATATTCATAACGAAGCTAAGACAATCCGGTTTCAAGGTAATACAGAATTTCAATTCTCTACCGCAGGATGGGCAGCGTGAAATTGTGTAGGTTAGCCACTTTGAAATTGAAGTTGAGTTGAAAGGGCCCGACCATCACTCGGAAGGTGGTTACATCACGGGAACTCTTCGGTAAATCCAAAGGAAGGACTGGTTTCTCTCTCTCTCTTTCTCTAGCTAGTGTACCATCCTCAGCCATATGGTTCCACTTCAGCTTCTTCGAGGAGAAAGGAGCACGACAGCGAAGGAACGAAACGAAGAGAACGTCGGAACGTGGAAAAAACATGGATGAAGCTTTTATCCCCAACCCTTCCTCACCTTTGCTTGCCTGGGAAGATCCAATTTGCCCAAGACATGAAGGGTAAAATCGAAAAGTAGGCAGTGATCTGATTGGCTAAACGTACCGCGGTACTCATTAAAGACACATTATTACTTATTGCATGGACAGTATTGCTGATGTCACCGTATCGTCCCTCTTACACCGGATTGGCGCGAAAGCTTTCGCTCTATTACAAAAGCAAAGCTATCAACAGCGATTCCATCGACAATGATGCTAAGTCATCTCTGGTGACATTGACAGATAGCCACAGCAGCACAATGCCAGCAGCAGCGGCGGTGGCAGCCATGCAAGGAGAGGGAGATGAAGATGGAGCCTCACAACCCAACAACATGGGTCAGCAGAGCCAGCGGCGAGTTTCTCAAGACAAGAGAACTCATCGGCTGCAAGAGCAAAACAGGGGCAACGGCAACGGCAACAAGAAAAGAAAGAAGAAAGGCGCACAGCTAACTCTGTTCGGAGAGGAAGCTTTTGAGGCCATTAAACACTGTGAAATCTGTAAAGCTCGAGCTTACGGTTTAAGAGAACCCCACAGGCGTCACCATCCACTTTGTACGAATAATCGGCGCACACGAGGGATTACATCTGAAGCCACACTCGCAACGTTGGCAGAGGAAAAACGCCTCAGGAGACACTTCTCGGCTCCTATTAAGTACTCGGCATCCCACTTAGCTGGTGGAAGTGCATTCTTTAACACCCGCACAAGAGTTTCTAAGCCCGCTACGGAGTCAGCCAACAGAATGAATGCGGCACAAGAACAACAACCTGCACAAGAACAACAACCTGCCACTACAACGTGCATCGATTTCTGCAAAGCCGTGAACAGCAAGATAGTGGATGAAACGTTTTGCAATGAATACGCCAACAACAGGGCTCCTCTTGCCATGCTAGCAATGGCTGGCACTGTAGTTGATAAGATTATTAGGCCCAAACATGGCGCCCTTATCTCCTCCTATTTTGATGGGATGACAATGACAGTGCCGGCATCCCCAAATTCATGTAAAAATCCATTCTATCACAGTATCGAGGGCCAAAAACTCCTACTTGTTGACTGGAAAACCATCTTTGGCTTGGAGATTATGTGCCCTTGTTGCGACAAAACCCCCTTGAAAAACCAGAGAACCAACTTTTCGCATAATAAGATTCTTTTTCCCATCTTCGGCTTGGATGGTCCGCCGCAGTGGTGTATGGTGATGTCCATGAAATGTGGCTCTTGCAAGTCGCGTTTCCATGCTAATGAGAGTGTTATCCTCTCTCGATTGCCGGCATATGCAGCTGCTGCGTATCCTGTCGATTGCCGATTTGCTCTGAAAAAGAACAGTCATCTGGGGAGAACTGCCACTGATGTTTTCGACCTGCTGTTACCAACTTATGGAAATGGAGAGCTATGCAGTCGACTACTCTTTCAAACGGTGAACCGGGCTTATTTGGAAAGAGTTGCTAGCTACTATTCTTACATTACAACAACAAAAGCACCTGCGAGTTCCACCGACGCAAATGAATCAGTCAAGGAATACCTGCAAAAGGATGGGCAATACATGCGATTCTTTCCACCCCAGGGAGATTACATCCGAAATGTTTATGATGAAGCTTGTCGCAACAGTCAAAATCCGTGGGGTATCAGCGACCACGACCGGCACACCAGAGAAATTCAAACTGTCCAGTGCCAAAGTATCTTTGCTCAGGATCATACTCATCAGGTTGTGAAGAACTACTTCCACAAGAAGAAGCTTGGAGCAGAGGCCATGTGGACGTGTTCCACTGAAACCGGCGAGATTGCTGCAGCTGTTCTTGTTCCTTCCACAAAGACAATCCATTTCTCCCACGCCGCCAAACAGCTGTCACGAAGAGACCATTTCACGCCAAAGGTCATGTACAGTGATACCTGGCCTTGTAAAAGTCACTTTTGGTCCAACCTGCTGGGAAACACAGTGGAAGGGAGACTTGGTTTGTTCCATTACATCCAGCGAATTATTCGCACGCTGAAAAAAGGACATGCTGATCACTTACTGTCTGTTAGTGTTCTTTTGAATGCCGTCTACGTATACCACAAAGATGACATGGAGAAGCTGATCTCTGCGTTGAAAGCCGGAACTGTCAATGGGACAAAGTATACAGAAGATGAGATCGATGAAATGAGAAGCACTCACACCTTCCGACAAAGATATGGGAAATACCTTCGCAAGGAGATTCGGCCACCAGGATCAATGAGAGTTCTCTTGCAAGGCTGGTTCAATCGATTCAAGTGCACAGCCAGCAATAATGATTCCTCCGGGGTTGCCGAAGGTCGATTGGATCCACGAACACAACAAACATTGTTCAGCTCTGAAACAAAAACAGCAGTGGTAAATTGCAAGGAAAAAGCGATATACCTGCAAGATCCACTACCGTTGAACGAGATGTATGAAGTCATTCCACCAAATCCCAACTCTGCACACGGCCTCAACGAATATCTCTCTCGTCGCGGTGAATCAGGTTTGGAAGCATTCCACTTACTGTTGGCGCACTTCGCCAATTGTGGCATGAGGAGTAGCCTGGCGGATAATCTCAACTTGACCGGAACTGCCAGATACAACCTTGGAGTGCGTAACAAGCTGCGACTTGCTCGAAGTCCATTGGATGAAGCTTCTCTGGCCACAAGAAAAAGAATCCCTGCGAGTTGGGAGGGAGTGTTGCCATATTTCAATCATTCTGAGCTTGGGTGGGTGAATAGTTTGGCAGAGGAAGCCGGTGCACCCGTTCCTTTCACCTACGTGGAAGAGTTAGGAGAAGACAATGGTGAGCGATTTTTCTCTGAGTACATTCAATGGATGAGTAAAGAGAAACCAACCTATGATTCAGATGAGCGATGCTTGTGCCAAAATTGTACTGGAATCCAACAACAAGTGCACCATGACGAGATTCAAAATCGCCCACCCAGTGAGCCGGCATCTCCATCGCCCACAGCAACGGCTACTATCCCACAACAGCAAGCAGCGATCCCTCCTTCACCGCCAAATAACCCAGCAAACCCAGCGATTTCACCCACCATGGTGCACTATCAACAACAACAACAACAACAACTGCAACGTCAGCATCAATTTATGCAGTATCAAATGATGCAAGCGGCGCATCAATGGTTTCTTACCACAACGCCAACTGTCTACTTCTGTTGCGAAAGGTTTAGAGCATGGCAGAACGCAGTTCCAAGAAAGAAGGGCCGTCCGCCGCATGATGCTCATTGTCGAGGTCCAACGTGAGTAATGAGTAAATAAATACGTAGTTAGTAGTTTCGAGTAAAAATATTCGTTAGTCGGGAATTGTGACCAAAAACTGGTCAAAACCTTAGTAAAACTGTTTTTTGACGGTTGGAAAAGTGGTTTGAATCATTCAAACGACATCTAAACAAAACTGACGTATCGGGTGTCTTTTTCATGTCTTTTTCATGTCGTTGGAGGTGCGGGGAGGCGTATAAAAGAGGGGATATGACACCCTTTTATTAACGTAATGTCTCTATGACTGCCTATCCCCTCTTTTTTATAAGTAAAAAGGATCGATGACGTGGTCTTACTGTCATCCGATTTCGAGAATCTGGAATCCAAAAGGATTCTTTTTTCTTCTTTTTCTTCTCTTTTCCCCCCGGCGCCCTGCCTAATCCCCCCAAAAAGTTCATGAAGGACGATCGTGACGAGATGTCAGGAGATCATCCATTCTGTCAAAAAGGAGACTAGCTATCATAGCTATAGGAGATCTACAAATACCAGCATGGCGTCGATGATTATTGGTCTCATCAATGGTATCAATGATGTGTTGCATGTGGAGCCCATTTCGATAATAGTCGACACATTGTTTTGGCTGCTGGTCATTCTGATCGGATACCCTTTGGCTGCTGTGGTTTACTTATTTCGAATGATTTTTCAAGTCTTGGGCTGGTGCCTTGGTGGTGGTGGAAAAGTGGATCCCCATTCCTTTGAACACGAAGAATTGGCAGTTTTTGTGACAGGCTGTGATACTGGATTTGGGCGAGAAGCAGCGCCAGCGCTGACTGCACGAGGCTTCACTGTCTTTTGTGGCTGTCTCCACAAGTCCTCATTTCAATACTTTGAAAAAGACTCCCTGGCAATTCCTGTCCAGCTGGATGTCACAAGTGACAAAAGTGTTGCCGAAGCTTACAAGGTTGTGGTGGCTTGGTTGGGTGCTGGATCCAAGAAACGGCGACACTTCCATGCTCTCGTCAACAATGCAGGGATTTCCGGTGCTGGGTTCGTGGACTGGGTCAAAATGTCTGATTTCCAGGCTGCAATGAATGTAAACTTTTATGGGGTTCTCCGATGTGTCAAGGAGTTCATGCCTCTTTTCAAGAAGCAAGCTGCCGAAGGGACTTATTCTGGTGCCCGGATTGTCAACATGAGCTCTGTTGCAGGCATGTTTCCTGGTATGGGCTGCATGACACCTTATGTGGGTTCCAAATATGCAATGGATTCGATGACAGAAAATTTACGTTTGGAGATGATGCCTTATGGAGTACGTGTGGTCTGCATTAATCCGTCTTTCCACGCCACCCCCTTGACAAGACCTGATACTATTGACGAAACTATGTGCCACGTCTGGAATACTATGTCACCCAGTCTTCGGGAAGATTATGGAAAAGGTGAGTACAAAATGGCAATAAGTATGAACGAAGTTGAATTTTCTGTTGGTTTGCTTCTCAACTTAGACTACTTGTTTCTTGAAAACTTCTCACAATATTCCAGGCTGCCTGCAAGCTATCCTAGATGGCTCCAAGGCTGTAGAATACATGAAGTGGGATTCCAAACATGTTGTGAGAGCTATAGAAAATGGTGTTGTTGATAATTATCCTGCAAGCCGAGAATTGGTGGGGATGGATGCAAAATATGTCTTTTCGTTGTTGAGGATGCTGCCAGCAGGATTTGGTGTTCTCGGAGTCAAAGTCAAGCCAGCCTGCATGCAGCGATGATGGGAACAGACCAGATAGCCAGAATGTGAGGCAGTAGGAATGTCTTTGGTTAAAATTAAAAATAGCAGGTTATTGCTTTCACATGCATGCATGTGCATCTGACCATCAGATGTGAAATCTTAAATCACTCTGCTTCTGGCTACCGTACCATCCTACTGGGTTTGGCTATAGCAGCGCAATGCATACCGATACCAGAAGTAATCCCAAGTCAGACTCCTTCCTTCACAACCGGTACTGGTAGCTATCGGCTAGCTACGGTAGCTGGCTCTCCCAAAAGGTGATCGAGATCGGGTCGAAAGATCGTTTCTGGCTGGTGTCATCACGCAGCTAAGCCACCTTTTTTCGCACGAACGAACCAAAGAAGAATGAGGCTGGCTGCTAGTAGTAGCTACTAGTAGCCAGCAGAAGCAAGGGCTCGATCATCTTTCTTCACAACAACAAACACGAACTACGGTCAACTCCGTTCCTGTCTGTTGACGAGGACCCTACTAAGATCTCCGTTGTACTGAAAAGAGAACCTAAACTTAATCGAATCCAATCCAATCCAATTAATAGTAGTATCAGATCCACAAAGCAAACGAAATGGATCCTTCCATGAAGCACCCGTCAGCAATGCCTCCAGAAGACGATGATGATGTTACAGCACCTAGCAGTCTTGCCGGCAGAATTCTTCCTGTCGTCTCAGCTGGGTGCATCTTTCTCCTGACGACCAGTCTGGTGCTACTGAATCATCAAAGCCCCGCTGTTTCTTCTTCCTCAGTGTCAGTGCTACTAGATCCATTATCATTTCAAGATAATATCGTCCTGACGCCTCAAGAGCGACAATCTGCCGAAGAGGATCGCCGGTTCTTGCAGGACATGATGGGAGAAGACGACCAAGCCGATATGGTGGATGACGGCTTTACCCGCGACGATACGTGCAAGCGCTACATGAGCAAATTCTTGAATGGCACCACGGACTTTAACGACGTGTGCGACGGGGTCTACAATGCCTACGAAGAAGCCGATTGTGCCGAGGACATTCACGTCAAAATGATGGCACAAGGTATCGAGAAAAACGATACCGGTCTGGACGACTTTTATCAACGTTGGGAATGCTGCAGCAGTATCTACCAGTACTACAACACGCATTGTCACGAACCAAAACTAGACAGTGGACGACTGTTGGGAATTCTCAGCGTTTTGGTGCTTTGCGGAATTGTCAAATCATTTGTGCATCAAGTCATGCAACTGGAATGGCTCCCGGATGTTTGTGTCTATGTCTTGGTGGGAGCCATTACGGGGGGCATCTTGCGAGTCTTGGCACCCGATATCGTGGCCGAACGATTGACATTCAACAATGATTTGTTTCTACACATTTTGCTGCCACCCATCATCTTTCAAGCAGCCTTGAAGATTGACAAACGATCCTTTCGAAGAGATATTTTCCCAATACTCAGTTTTGCCGTGATTGGTACCGCTCTCAGTGCGGGAACGGTCGGAGTCATCACTTACTACATGACACGCATTGGATCGGGAGTACATCTTCCCCTGCTGGATTCTCTCTTGTTTGGATCTCTCATTTCCTCCATTGATCCTGTAGCAACTCTGGGGATTCTCTCCAGTGTAGGTGTCAGCCAACGAGACACCTTGTTTACCATTATATTTGGGGAAGGAATGGTCAATGACGCCGTGGCGATTGTTCTATTTGACACACTGACCAAACATCTCGGAGACGAATCTGCCGTGGGAAAAGCTACCGCGTTGGAAATGCTCCGGTACTTTGTTCAGATTTCCTTTGGGTCCATGGCCGTTGGAGCATTGTGTGGGGCACTATGTACCTTGTACTTTTACAATGTCTTTGGCAAGCACACTCCCGTCACAGAGGTGGCCCTCTTCTTTTCCTTTGCATTGATTCCGTTCTACTTGAGTGACATGCTGGGAGGATCCGGCATCATTGCCATTATGACCATGGGGTTCTTCTTGGACTACTATGTGGTGGGTGGCAATCAGAGCGAGGAGGGAGAATGGATGGACTTTATGCAACTACGCTGCAACCGAGATCGAGCCGCTAGGAGCGAGGGCGACTTGGCGCGGGTAATGTCCGAGGAAGAAGAGGAACAGCCCAGTCGTTGGGATCATTTGAAACTATCTTGGGACAGAGCATTCTCGGGCAGGGGACACATTGTCACCAAAAGTCGAAGCCACGTTGGATTTGTCGCGGAGGTAATTGCGGATGTGATGGAGACCGCCATCTTTGCCTACTTGGGTTTGTTCCTGTTCAATGCCAATAATGCATGGGATTGGAAGCTCAATGGGATTGCGGTCTTTGGGTGTGTTTCGAGCCGACTCGCCATGGTTCTAGCGGTCAGCTTCCTGATCAATGCATTTGTATTTTGTGATGTGGAAGGAGCGCTCGGTCGCTGTTTCCGCAAGATTTGGTCTGACCTTACGACACGCCAACCACCAAACACTCTTACCCAAAGTACGCGAACTACAATGAGTGCTCCACTCTTGTCAGACTATGACACACACTACGACGAACCACCAACCGCGGAAGAAGATGACGACGACGATGATGACCCGGAGTCCAGGTACGAACTGAAAAATGCGCCAAGCTCTTTGTGTTTCTTTGCTGGAAGTCTGACACGACTGTCACTCACTTGCCTTTTGTGCTACTCAGCGTCAACAAGCGGTTTTTGGATATGAAAACCCAAATGATGGTCGTTCTGGCAGGCGTTCGCGGGGCTGTTTCCTTCGCACTGGTGGCCAACGTGCCACTGTATAACAGCGTTAGCAAACGGGGGTCACAATACAAAGCAGAACTCAAGGCCATGACGTCCTCCTCCATCGTCTTTACTCTGTTTGTATTCGGCGCGATCACCTACTTCATCGTGAGAAAGGACCAGCAGGATCCAAACCGAGAAAGAATAGCTGGCAACTTTACACACCGACTGATGAGCATGCCCCTTGCATCGGACAATGAGGGGGAAGACGATTCTGATGCTGTCGCTGATACCAGCTTACTAATGGAGGTGGAAACAGAAGCACCCCGCCGAGCTCGCTTCCATTCAGCTAGCTAAATGTGCAAGTGTGTCTGTACCAGCGCGGCTGAGAAAGCACTCAAAGTACCGCTCTCAACCTTCGAGGCAACGAAATTGCACGCTGATGGGTGTCCACTTTTAGGGTATCGGAAGTCCACGTTTTCCATTTCAATGAACTTCTGCGTAGACAAATTGATAACAAAGAGGCTGCGGTTGGGGGGGGGAGACGAATTTCAGAAGCACTTGAAGGAACGCTTTCAACCTTCGAGGCCATGAAATGAATGGTTCCCTGCAGTCGACAAGAACTCGAGAGCTTTCTTCTCTTGCCACTATCTATTGTAGTGCCTATCTATCTGAACGATTTGATCAGCACCTTCGACAAAAGGAGGCTTCAAGTTGATAATTCATAACTACCGCATCACTACCAAGCTTAGATGCCGCAACAAGCTGTGTATTCATGGCAGAGGTATCCTCGGCAACGTCTACTTTTTCCCATCGCCCAACTCCTCGTAACCAGGCATAACTTTTCCAGCTGGAACCTGGAGAATCTTGCGCATCAATGCAATGTCGCCCTTCTTCTTTGCTTTGTCGTACTGGCGAGCTTCCTTCTTGGAAACAGTTTGACCCCAGAAGTTGGTTGTTGCATCTTTGTACTTGTCAGCGTTGCTGTTCATGTTTCCTCCAGCCTTCTCCAAAACCTCGTCATTGTCGAGTTCTTTCTCGAACTTCTTCTTGCGTGCTACGGCCTTCATTGCACGCTCTTCCGAGTAGCCCTCGATCGTCAAAGTGCCGTTAGCCATGTTCCACTCTTCCTTGCACACACTTGAATAGAACTCTTTGCTATGCGAAATCATCAAGACAGCTCCTCCCCACCTGTTTAAGGCAAGAGACAAAGCTCCCAAGGCTTCTCTGTCCAGAAAGTTTGTCGGCTCGTCACTGAAGAGCAAGAAGTTTCAAATTAGACAAGTTAACAACGAGACTGAAGCTTCACCTCCAGACATGACTTACAGAACAACCAAGTGTGGGACGGTCCAGAAAGCGGATGCCAGAACTAGTTTGACCTTTTGCCCTCCAGACAAACCTCGGATCTTTCCGTATGTGCCAAACTCCTGCTCCAAGCCGAATCCGTCAAGGTGTTTCTGGATTTCAGAAGTGGTTACCGGGCGCAAATCGAGACCTGCTTCCTTCGAAGCAATCTTCTCATCAGTTTGTTTGAGAAGCTTTTCAAAGCCCATGGCCAGGAGGTCGTCCTTGCTGTAGTATTTGTTGTCCTTTTCTGGTACTCCAGTCTTCTTCACCTCGTACTCGAGCTTTCCTGCCCGCAAACGTCTACTCCAGATTCCCTCGAGCCCAAACGCGTCAATGGCGGCCTGCTCTTGTTCCGAAATCTTGAAACCTTCGCTCTCCATCTTCTCTCTGTCCCAGCCATGCTTAAAGCGCCACTGAAGGTACGCCACTGGACTCTGCTCCATGTGCTGTTCGACGTGATAGAAAGCATGCTGGGCAACGTACGCGACACGAACATTGGGACTATCCATCAACCAAGGAAAGGAGTGAAAGTGAGCTTCAGGAACGGCACTTCTTGGCAGCATGATAAGCATCTGGATACTCACTGGATGTAGAATTTGCAACCACCGCCAAGGTTGGAGGGCACAGTCTCGCCTACGATCATCTTAATCAGAGTTGTTTTACCTAGGGAGAGCATTGTGTCAGCTAGGTGGCAACGAATAGGGTAAACACAAAGCCTGCTTCAACGTACCTGCTCCATTGGCTCCCAGAACCACAACTCTCGAAGAAAGGGACATCTTCAGGTTGATGTTTGTAAGCTGATTGGTGTCGACTCCAGGGTATTGGAAGTCCACGTTTTCCATTTCAATAAACTTCTGCGTAGACGTTTTGATCCCATCGAGGCGGCCTGGTTCAGGAAAAATAAATTTTAGCATGCCATCATCATCCATGTTCAAGTTTCCTAGAGGGCCCCGCTCTTTGGCCAATTCACGGAAATAGTTCTTTGATTGTGGGTGTTTGGCAAAGTCCTCCATGTTACCCTTGTAGTGCACCAGCTTGTTGTATGGCCCCCACTGTTCTCGATTTTCGTAGTGAATCACATCTGTACAGATGTTGTCCAGAAACGCAACATCATGGGAAACACAAAGAACCGTTTGATGGGACAATGCCAGGAGGTAATCCGTGAGCCACTTGACGGCGGATTCGTGTAGATGGTTTGTAGGTTCATCTATACAGCAACACAGCAATCAAATAAATGTGAGCAAGATAGTAGTTGAGTTGACGAGCAACAAGGAATGTGAACTCACCCATGAGGTAGATATCAGGATCCATTAGCACAGCCCGGACTAGACGATGCTTCATCTGCCAACCTCCTGACAGGGCACCAATGGTTCCTTTCATCATTTGGTCTGTAAAATCAAGCTCCTTGAGCTTATTGACGCAGTCTTCTTCGCTTCTACCAGTGGATTCCACTAAATAGGGAAGCATCATCTGTTCCTCAAACTTTGGGTCCACATTGGAACCCGAGTCCACGTATGCTGTCTTTAGGTGCGATGGCCACCCATCCAACTTGCCATTGTTGATTGCGCTCATCAAGGTAGTTTCTGGGTGGAAGTAAGCACTTTCTCTGTCAGTACACATTCACATTTCAACAAACCACAGGCTAATGCATTGACTCACTTCCAACTCCATTCTGTCCCACCAATGCATAGCGGTGGCCTCGCAATAACTTCAAGCGGGTCTGATGCAAAAGGATCTTTCCTCCGTATGCCAAGCTGAAAAACGAAACGGGTAACATGTGAGGCTGAGCTCAGACAATCCAATTCCGCTCTCTTTTTTGTACTCACTTGAATCTCAAATCACAGAGTTCTTCGGCATCATCGTCATCGTCCCCAAACAGCGAAGCATCGTCCAACGCAAACGCAGTTTCGGCTTTTTGACGAAAGGTTTCCACCAACTCTTTGTTCCCCGTCACCAGCGACGAAAGGTATGGCTCCAATGCTTCTTCCCATACGGATGCATCGTACTCATGAGCATCCGTCAGGCCTGCCGCGAGGAACGCAACGTAGGCGAGAATCTCCTCGCTACCATCATTTTCGTCAACAGCTTTATTCCCAACTTCTTCGGGTAGGGATTCACGCAACAGCTTCAACAAATCCTGAGGTGGCTCTAGAAGCGCCATGGTGCTATAATAACTTATTGACAGATAATAGACTTTCTAGCAACACCGACCGTGACAGAGGCACTGTTATGATGATCACTTTAGCTACAGTACCAGTGAGAAAATCGGAGAGCTTGGGTGGTGGTGTGGTGGTGTGGTGTGTGGTGGGGTCTGTGCGGCAAAGAGGAACGTCATCGTTAGTCACGAATGATTGCCCTTCGCGGCTATGCTAGCATAACAGTAAGCCGGCTCAGTATGGCAAACAATGTTCCGTGAAATGACCACGAATCGAATCTTTTGCGTGAGACAGCCGCTATTTAGACTGTACCAGTAGTCACTCACTACTTGATGATGAACTCCAATCTTGATGATGTATGGTGATCATGATGAGAATTCAACCGGGATCTCAACAATCTCTGCATTCGCAACAAGGCAGCCAAGATTGCAACAGACTTGACTGATGGAACTCTTCTGTGGTCATGAAACGCAGAACTATTGACAGCGAGCTAGTCTGGAGTGAACACCTGCAGGGAATTCGCATCCCCTCCCATACGGTACACGTGTACCCGCTATGGAGGTGGCCGTGTTGAGTTCCGAAGAGCTAGCTCTAGTAGACAAAGACGCAAAAAGCTCTAGACAAAGAAGCAAAATCCGAAAGAAGAACGCTAGCTAGCTGGCTAGATAGGAAAGCGCCTTTGAATGAAACTGATCAATGTTTGTAGCTGGTTAATTTATTTATGATAAGTGTAATAAAAGCCCCCGATGAAAAAAAAATCGCTGGCGTATGGTTGTCTAGAGGCCCTTGTTCCATGATTGTACCCTTCTTGTAGCTCTGGCTTGTGTGTGTGTAGCACTCTCTGACTTTCCTCTTCGTGTTCGTTTATGACCTGGACGGGAACGAATCGAATGTCGAGCACGGAGAGAGTCCAAAGAATGCGGCACGATGCTGTTCCAAAGCCTTCTTTGGCGCAGCAGCAACGGCTGTTTGAGTTTTGGGTGATTTCATCCCTGCTACTGCCGCTTCCGCTTTTGCCGCACGGTGATTAGCAGCCCTACGCTGCATCTCTTCGATGCTCAAATGGTGGTGATCCGACACGTGAGGATAGAGATACTTGTGCATCTCAAGGACGTTCTTGGCACCCGGATCAATGTTGGATACCTTCGAAAGGACGCGACAAACATAGTCGTAGGTCTTGGAGTCAATGCATAAACTCTCTAATGAGTTCATCAACGAAACATAAGCCACAGCCGATGCATTCACCGTCACAAACTTGTACTCCCGAACGGCAACTTCTGTTTGGTTGATGGCAAGGTCGTAGGCCGCCGCTTTGGTAGCCTTATCTAGCACCTTGTTTGGCAACAAGTCCAAGAAATGGCGAACAAACGCCAACGCCGTGGGAGTGTTCACTCTCCAATCAATAGCTTGAAGAATAGCGTACTCCATTGCCTCTACTTGTTCGATCGTGTAAGCCCCGTGGCTCAGATTTGAAACAAGTTCAGGATCCATTGCCTCCGGTTCGTGGATCTTAATTGCAGTGTACAGAGATGTCATTGCAGCCAATTGATAGATTGTCGGCTCCTGAAGAGTTACCAAACCCAACTCACTGAGCAGGAAACGATCCAAATACGAAATCGAAATCGCCACAGTCTCCCGGTTGAATTTGCAGAAGTCTACAATGGAATAGCACCACTCAACCAACTTTGCCCTAACTTCCCCATCCACCGCAATCTTCTTCTTCGGCCCCGGCGCTACATGGTTGTATTGTCGAAGATAATCACTACAAGAATATCCATGCTCCTCCTGGTGGCACATGGCCGCAATGGTTGAGATAACTTGTTCAGACATCATCCTAGCTAGTATGTTCAACTACGCTCTTCCGGAAAGACAGACACTTGTTATTGCGGTGGCTTGTTCAAGGTGCAATGCACATCCTTGTCCCAACTTGTGAGAAAAACCTGGGGCGGAAAGCTTAGAGTCGGGACGACTCTTTGATATTTCGGTTCTTGAGAAGATTTTTGAAGTCTTGCGCACCAGTTGCCGCTGAGCTGCGGGCCAATTTGGGAACCTATGCCACCCCGACGATTTCGTCCCGTTGATCCCGCAAGATATTCTAACGAGCCTCAAACGTCTAATTCAGCCTTAACCTTAAACCTGAATTCTCGGCCTAAGCCTTTGTCTCAGGGTTACTCGGCATTTTGTCTATTTAAGGCTATTGTATCTGATTACAGAGTTGCCTAAATGTTCTATGCTCCTTTGTAAAAGTGGCTTATGTCTCACAATGTCTACGGATGTCTCACAATGTCTACGGATGTCTCACAATGTCTACCAATGTCTATCAATGTCTCTTAATGTCTCACAATGTCTACTAATGTCTACCAATGTCTACACAGTACAATAAAACAGTACAAAAATGTCTCACTTTGTCTACCAATGTCTCACAATGTTTCACTTTGTCTACTAATGTTTACCAATGTATCACTTTGTCTCCTAATGTATTTAAAAGTCGCACAATGTCTACTTTGTCTACTTATGTCTACTATAGGTGTGTAGACATTTACATAAGGATAGAAGGATCACTTAATCGCCAAAACACTTTCCCAAACAGACAAAATGCCGAGTAACCCAGGCTTCAAAGGGTGGCAACATGTACAGGACCGTCCGACGGTTTTCGCTCAGGCTTTCAAAACTGTCAGGACTGGTTATCGTTTATAAGGGCATGTTAAGGGCATGTTTATTTAAGGGCATGTTTAAGGGCATGTTGACGATTTAAGGGCATGTTTTAAGGGCATGTTTATTTAAAGGCATGTTCATTGTTGATAGGGGCATGTTCTATGGTGTTTTAATGAAGGCTTAAGGGCATGTTTCGAGGCATTAAGGGCATGTTTTAAGGGCATGTTTATTTAAGGGCATGTTTAAGGACATGTCGAAGATTCAAGGGCATGTTTAAGGGCATGTTTAAAACGGTCCTCAGTCGTGGAAAGTTTGAGTTTTTTTAAATCCTGAGTGATAACCGTCGGACGGTCCAGCAACCCACCGGCACTGCGGGAGGCGGGAGGGTTGCAATTGAGTTGTGCTATGGTGCCTTTCAGCCATCCATACGATGCACAGGTATCTTTTCACCCATCATCTCCTGGATGCAAGCTCCTGTTATTAAAACTGGTAGGTCAAGAGTTCGCACCTCAATTGCAAATCGCAAACGACAAGACGGTTGTTCTGCTTCGCCAGGGTTGCTGCATTCTTTTCCAGCTAGTAGGAATAATAAATCGAATTCGATATTTTCAACATCCTTCTATTAGAGCTGGATAGCTAGCTGCAGCTGTACCTGTTCTAGCTACATGTACCTAGCCATGGAAATACGGGTACTAGCTAGTACAGTGTACTTGGTTTGTTGGGTGGATCGGAACCTGTGAAATGGTTAAAAACGGTCAATTTTGCTCATTTATCACGTGGATCCAACCTGCTCGCCATTCGTTTGGTGGATGGCATGCTTTCAGCGAAACTCCCTTCACAAATTCGCCCATTTTGCTCATTCCTTTGAAGCAGCCGTCTTCTACTGTACCATGAGCGAAATCAATGCAAGTAAGACGGAAGACTCCTTTGACAACTTTCCCGTGGTATGCCCGACAGAAACAGAAGATTCGAATGATAGCGTTTCAGTGGTACGTTCTCGGTGTTGTCATTTGCCCCTTCTTCGTTCGCTTGTTCTGGCTTACAATCCACGCAACAATGTGTTCAGAGTACAGCCGACACGAGTGGATCCAAAGTCTATCTGAATGTTTATGACTTGAATCCAGTCAATTTCTTCTTAGGACCCGTCGGAATCGGATTGTACCATTCTGGAGTAGAGATCGATGGATTTGAATACAGCTTTGCAAGTCGAGGCGGAGGAATCTTCAAGATTGAGCCTCGCAAAGCTAGAGGTGTTCGTTTCTACCAGCAAATTGAAATGGGAAGTATCGATGAAGAACAAGGGATTCAACAGCTGCAACGAGCTTTGGACGAACTAAAAGATGGCTTTCAGCCGCAAAAATACGACTTTGTGACAAACAACTGTAATCACTTTTGCAATGCTCTTCTTGTCAAGCTACTTGGCAAGGGTCTTCCTGGGCATGTGAATCGAATGTCTTATCTTTGGACGACGGCTAATATCCCCTGGCTGGTCCCCAAGAATATTCGCCGAAACGCCCCCGTTGGAGATAAGAATCTAGAAGCCTACAAAGGCATCATTCCCTTTTTGCGGTCCATAACAGACGTCTCCAACGTGGTAATAAGTGAATGGATCGACGCTAGTAGCTCATTATCGGACGTTGTATCTACTACTAAGGGTCTTAGCTTGCTCCTTGATGATCAGTGCATCGAAGTTGAGTTGGATTGATCATACAGATAGGTCATATGCTTTTGCAGCCGCCTACTGGCATCGTCATGACGGCCTAGAACAGTTATTAAATGGCGAGTGGCGGAGTCCCAAACACTAACAGGAAACTACTAGCAGCTAGTATTGTCATGAGACTATTCGAAGAAATGGAAATGGAAATGGAAAAGGAACAGCACAAAATGAATCGGTACCGGTATTGTATGTGGTTTGGATGGATGGATCGATTCATGCAGGTCATCTATAATGTATCAAGTTGGGTGGGGAGAACGACGTTAGATTCTCCAAACAGGGTAGGCAAATAAATAACATAATTTCAATACAAAGCAAGATACTAAAGCAAGATAAGAGACCGAGAAGATTCGAAAGGGGAGAGAAAGAATCGCGTACAACATAACAGGAGCGAAACGCGTCATATTGATTGAAGAACCTGGTGTAGAAACACAAACTAAGAGTCTCATTGCATTATTCAGCTGGCGTCTACCAACTAGCTGGGTGGATGCTGTAAATAGCCAGGATGGATGGAAACCAGGGTTATTCTATTGCTTTCCAAGGCTTTGAATTTCCGTGGATGGTACCGGTGTGCCAAAATTCTTTGGCAACGTCTTGCCACTATGTAGTACTGTCAACACAAACAAACCTCATCAGTACCGTATTCCTACCTTATTCCCAACTATGATAATTGATGTTCTTTAGAAGTCAAGACACCACTCTGAAGTAAAGCCAATCATTTATTTATGTCTCTGTGCATCCCACAGATTGAAGCCCTTTGGCGCTGGTCCGTTTCCAACCTCTTATCGGATACCGGTACGGGTACCGGTACAGTGTACTAGTACACCGTGAGGGACGGAACGGCATGGTGGAAACGCCCACAACTGACGGTATTTTGTTTTCGCGCCCTTATTTTTCATTTGGTTCACTAGGCGCGAAAGCTGGTTCACTACGCGCACCAAAACGCGCTCCTGTAAACATTAGAACGCAAGGCCGTTCGACCATTCACAGCGTCACACTCCCTAGCATTCCATAAAAAGATGTTTCGTCTACAAATGAGCGCGTCACCAGAAGAGCTGGCACCAAAGATCTTCCTTGAACTTAATAACATTGATTACACGTTGTCATCTACAAATTCCTCCATTAGTGTTAGCGAGATTTCCGAGACTAAATCCGAACCCACTTTTCAAAATCAAACCGACTCAGAATCAGAGAACCTTCCGGAAGATTCTTGGTTCGAAGGTATCCTTTTGGTCACCGTTATTGCATGCTGTGCGTTTGTAATCGGCTTACTTGTGGGAACCGCTGGTGTCGTGTTTTTTTGAGTTCATTGTTTTGACTATGTCCGAAATACCAATCGAAGTCGCGTCGTCCGTTGTGGCATCACCGGATACCACAAAATCATCTATAAATGAAGAGACAATGATCGATGCCCTCGAACTATGCATTACGGGCAAGCGTATTCCTTACAACAACACTGTTGAGTCTGATGTTCACGATGTCCTTGACCGTGCTACTGTTACTCCCACATCCGAGATTGAGATGGAGGGTATTGATACCAACATTATTGCCAGCGAAGTTTGCCGTCGTATTCTACTTCATAAGTTAAGCGATACACAATGTGAATTACTGAAGGCGGCTATTACGGTAAGTGGTAGAAATACGTTTACAAAAGAAGCCGTCGATCAAGTAATGGACGAGGTCAACATGGAGATACAGGACACCCCGATTAGTAAAAAACGAAAACGCGATGATTCTTTCTTCGACACCATGAATTCTACATGCATCCTAAAGGAAGCTGCAAAACGTTTGCTTCAAGATAATGTCAAACCCGGTGACGGAGACGTCGTGTCTTATGCAGTTGCATTTTGGAACAACTTCTTCCGCCCCAGATTGGTGTCACCTTTGCGCCGCGCGCTGCCAGCAGTCAAAGAAGAGTAATCGTACATAATAAGAGGAACACATATAAATTTAAAAACACATAGTTTAAAAATGTCAGACTCCGTGTCCACTTCCAACACTCTAGTGTTGTCTGATTCTGAATCTGAATCATCAACGATGGCAACATCGCCAAACGCCCCAATTCTCCGCCATATATCGGAATATAGCATTGGAACGTTAATCGCTGAATTACGTTTCCGTTGTAAGCAACAAATGATCCTTAAATCATTTCCCACGCATGAATTGATTCAAGAACTGTTTGACCGCAAGGCGTATTTCCGTTGCCTCTCGTTTCAAGCTTTACTTAACGAACTCGAAAACCGCATGGATTCCCAAGAGAAAGTCGATGCCGTTGCCAGTTTGGTACAACCGGTTTTTGTTGATACTGAATTGGGAGGTACCGATCCTTGAAGATCCACTTTTCACCCTGAAACTTTATTCACCCTGAAACTTTATTCACCCTGAAACTTTTAAAATTCAACCACCGACTCGTAATTTCACGAAGCGATACTCCACCGACCTTTTAAAGTTTAGCATAAAATAAACTCATTATTTTGAGTAAAATTTTAATACTATGCCTTACCAACCCCGTCCCAACCAAGCAATGAGTTGGCTTGATTTCGCGCTTCGTCCTTGCCCCGAGCGCATTTCGATCATGTGTAACAGCACTATCATGATGAATCCTCGTGCACCTCGGTCGCTTGGTGCCATGATGGTAGATGAAAATCGCACAGTTGAACAAGCCGCGTTTCTCATCAGTAATGCACAATGTTTCCGCACTCAACTTTTTAACAATCTAACCCCACAGGAAACTTTTTTGGTCGCCATGAATTTGGATCCTGCTGTCCTTGTTGAAGCGGTGGCACGTCGTGCTTTGTCAAGTGGTCTAACACCTGAGCAAGCTGGACGCGTTACTGGCGCCGTTTGG